>QANU01077325.1:332131-352998 GCA_003254905.1 Nissolia schottii | reverse complement strand
GGGGGGGGAGCTGTGGGCTCTGTTTAAAAAAACAAGTTTTTCAAAAAAAGAAAAAGAGGGTGACCCGTGTGTGGGCTCTGGTTTAAAAAAAAGTTTTTTCAAAAATAAAAGAGGGTGGGTCACCTGCCGACCTGCCAAAACCTACCCAACCCGGGCGGGTGGCGAGTCTGGCAGATACCCATAAAAAATTACGCTTTTTTACCCGACCCGCCCCACCCGCCGGATGTCGGGTCGGGTCTGTGACACGGGCGGGTCCTACCCGACCCAACCCGTGTGCACCCCTAGAAAAAAGAAAGGGAGGGAATTGAGGACAAATTGTGACATCCATATGCCAGCGTCATTTTCTCGGGAAAACCCTTTTTATAAACGTCACTTTCTCGTGAATCATAGACTCAAAGACTCTTTCACTCTGACTCATACAACACCCACCTGGTTCTGTTCTGTTTTGTTTCTGCTCAAGTCATCAGTTTGTTTGTGCAAACCCCACACTCCAATTTCACAAATATGATACTATATAATAGCAAATTTGTCCCCCTTTTTTGCTGCATTTCTGTCTCATAATGACTCATATATTGGGAGAGTGGAGAGATAACGTATCAGTATTAAGCTTCTAATCCTTTTCGTGCTTCGTTGATGTCCCTTTAAAATAAATAATTACTAGTAGTTTTGGACCCGGCATTATAAAAAATGGATATTTTCAAGGGAAAATCTCACTTTACTTCTATGATCAGTTAATAACATGTTTAGTTTTTGTATAAGAATACTCATAATTAATTTTAACTGCTATTAAAAGTAAAAAAAATTCACTTTTACATTAATTCTATACATTTTCACTTAAAAACTAAATATTAATAAAAAAATTCACTTAAATATTCTCACCTAAAAACTAAGCATACATAAGTATGTTAGGCATGAGTTCCACTTTATTGATCTAGATCATATACTTTTTCTTTAAAGTGAAGATCTAATTTATAAAATTTATAGTAAAAATTGTCTAGCCCACGATGACATTTCATCTCGTCTTTAAAAAAAGGCTTGCCACTTATAACTGAATAGTATATGTAGGCGTAAGAGCATGTTGGGCTACATCAACTAAGAATTTCTCCAAATTAAGCAGCCACATTGAAATCAGATGTCCTGCATAGAACTTTTAGGCAACTGAGTATATTTTAAAGCGAAAATGGTAGAAGAGCACTAGCACTACTACTCCTTGATATTCATAAACTAAAGATTAATTCTTTTTCTAGTGTCCTAATGATAAAACACTAGTAACCAAACAAGTTAATTAAGAAGCCTAAACATGTACAGTTGATGATTATCAATCAGAGACTTGTCCCCTCTTGTTGCCGGCCCCACTGGCTGAGCCTAAGCTGCATAGCTATATAAGCAGCCAAAAACTGGACACACTGCATCGGCGTGAGCACATCCAGCAGCCCTTTCAGGGTCTTGAGCCTAACGCAATCAGACGCCTTCATGATCTTCTCCAAACTCGCAAGCACCCCCTTCAGTACTGCCACCTCCGCCGCCCCATCTGCCGCAGCCCTGCTCGACAGCTTTGCCAGCTCCACCATCTTCCTGTCGGCCATGGCGACCTGCTGCCTCTCCATCTCCCTCTCCACCTTCTCCTCCTCCATCCTCGTCCTCGCCCTCACCACCTCCACCTTCCTCTCCTGCTCCTCCGTCATCCCAAAACCGCTTTTCTTGAGCGATTCCAGCACCTTGAACGCCGTGGATGGCTTCCAGCCTGTGACCCACAGGTAGGCGGTCTCCAGCGGGGTCAGCCAGAGCGGCGTGAAGAACACCAGTACGTCCTCCCGCGCCGCGCCCCATTTCACGGTGAAGTACTCCTTCAGGTGAGTGGTTACTCTGGACACAAGAACTTTCAGTTCTTGTTCCGAGGCAGTCCTCTGCTTGGAAACTTGCAGAAGCTGGGGGAGTATCTCCTCCTCCAGCTTCCAAATCCACTTCTCGTAGAACTCGGAGAACCTCTCCACCACCGGGTTCTTCATTGCTAGTGAGTTTGTTTGAGTGCGTGCGAGAGAGTGTGTGTGTGTGTGTGTGTTTTTAAGGTGCAAGGAGGGGAGAACAGATGTAAAAAGGAGGGGAAGACACGGTAGGAACGAGTGTGGAAGGTTAATAAGGTGCATCAGTGCATGGCTTACGCGCAGCGTTCTGCTACTAGTACAAGTGTTTGACGTTATGCCTCAGAGAGACAGAGTCACGTCATATGAGACTGTAAGGTTGTCATTGGTGCCTTTTTATATATTATTTAAATAAATATATTGTTTGGGTACATCAATTTACTGCTTCTTCATCTTTTATCTCATCTCTATCTCTAGTATTAGAAAGAGATCTGCTACACGTATACCAAAAATTATACACTACACATACACCTCTTATTTATATACATAAAATTTGTGTATTAACTCATGTAATATTTATGCACTTATTTAAGTATAGTTGAGAGTATTATTTACAAGTTTGTAATGTTTGTGCAAGAGAATAAAATTTATACATTATTAATAGTGTATATATAGGTGTATGAAATTAGGTATACATATAACATTTTTGTATTAGAAAATAGTCCAAATCTTAGTAAGGAGCAGATTTCAAACTTTTATTTTCTTTTTCTTTTGGCTCACACAACTGTTGACCTTTGACTACGTTCAAAGGGCGTGAGTAAATTACCAACAGACAACACCTGAGAGAGGTGGCCTCAAAGGGGATTGAAGCATGCTTGGTTGTGTTTGGGGGGAGGACGTGTCATTGTGGGAGGGAATTGGGGTTCAACGTGGAGTGTGATTAGGATGCTTTCTCTTGGAGCATGCTCAGGGTCACTGCTCCAAATTAAGGGGTAATGACATGGTTGTGGTTTTTATGATGGTAAATTCCCAATATATAGTTAGTATAAAAAAATTACTATTGTATAGTTGTGTAAAATTTTTTTTAAAAAAAAATCGGGGCTAAAATCACTATTCTTATGGTGATTTTAGCCAATTTTCAAAATAAAAAAAATGGAGAGATGAAATCATCATAGGTTAAATCCCCACGCACTCTTTATCTCTTAGCAGAGACAACAATAGAACCCATACCAACAATCATTGCATAAGACAATGCATACTAAATCAAAGAGGAGCAGACAAGTGATACGAAGCACGAAAAAGGGGACACCAAACGAGATACGAGGATATACCAATTCTAAATATTTATAAAACACAGATACGGTATATATATATATACATAAAATTTAAGGTTTATAATAATATCTAATATTTTTATTAGTGTTAAACTATATATGTGCTTTCTAAATCTCTTTCTTAATATATAGAATATTTTAAATAGTTTCATGCATAAATATTTATTAATTTTTTGAGAGTTCATATTATTTAAAATTATTTAGTATTTAAAATATTTTTTTTGTTCGGTCACAGCTTAGTTACAATCCAAAAGACTTTGGTATATAACTTGGATACACATAGACACGACAAATCATACAATTTTTATATGAGCACTATCAAACATATAAACTATGAGTGTCGATGAGTATCCTCAAGTGTCAATGTTTTGGTTTGTGGCACACTAGAGCCATGATGTGCGGGAGGAGGTAGTTGATGAATAGGGCGAGGTTGAGGAAGAGGAAAACAACTTCACCAGAGCTATAATTGCTTGGACCAAAATATATAAATAAGTTTAATTGTTATATGTTGAAAACATAAAATATTTCATACTGTCATCCAGTTAAATCTTTAAATTTATGTATATGAAATAATTAGATTAAATAATAATATATATAAAAAAATTATATTATCATTCATAGCAATTAAACTCATATATAAATGCAGAAAAACATGTAAATATTTTAGTAAACATTTGATGATACTAAAAAAAAAAAATGTTTAAATGCTTAACGAGCCCATGTACATTCAACAACATAGAGCTACCAAAGCCCAATTAATAATTGGAAGTTACAAACTACAAAGTACTAATGGAGCCCATTATTTGAAACGCCAACAAAAATATTGGGCTAGGCCCATTCCATTCCGTTCTCTCTCTTCATTCGTCTCTCTATCTTTCGCTTCCACCACCCTCTCATCTCTTCCTTCCACATTCACGCGAAGCAACACTTCTCAGCTGAGGGCAGAGCTAACCCTTCTTCTCCCATATTCTTCTTCGTTTTCATTCTCTTCTCTTCCCCTCGAACAACGGCGACTTTGTGGCGGTCATCGTCTCTTCTCCGGTTACCAGCGAAGGCGGGGCACAGGTTAGTTCTCTTTAGCCCCAACTTTTTTACCCCTTTTTTGTATTTATGAGATTTGTGTCCCTTTTGTGTTGTGATTTCAGTTCCTGTTCACGCTCTAGTGTTCCTCCTTGTTGATTGTTATTTTTCTGCAATTTTTCTTTTCTTGGAATACGCTGAGACTAGTTGTTCTGCATTGTCCTATAGCATCTCGAAGCTGTTGTCTCCTCGGCATGTTGAAATGCAATACCCCAAATTTTCAGCCGAATATAAGTATTTTTTATTATTTTTTGTATAGATCGAATCATTCTTTATAAGGGCAGTGTACAGTAGAAATCTAATATATGTTTGTAAGTTTATTAAATTCGAAGGCTAGTGGGTCTTAATTTGCCCTTTATTGTAAATACAAATTTGTGAGGTTTCAAATATTTGTTCTTCTCAGGTAGTTAGATTTGAAGGTGCATAGGAGAGAACATGGCATCAAAAAGGGAAAGGAAAAATGATGATTGGGCAGAGGAGGAAGGGATTGATTTCGAGACAAAAAGGCGGAGACTTGATGAGGAGTCTTCCCCTTCTCCTCCTCCAGTCAACATTGCCAATCCTCTTTCTGGGTTGGCCAATAATTATGCTGACATTGATGAGGAGGAAGATTACCATAAAAGGGTAAAGGTGGTTACTACTGATGAGAGAAGGAGTGATGGGTCCCAACATAATGGACATGGACATGAACAGGATGATGGTAACAATGAAGATGATGATTCATATGACCAACTATATGGTGGAAGAAACAGTCGCCAAATTGAAGTTCGGAAGGACTGTCCTTACCTTGATACTGTTAATAGACAGGTATATAGCTTAATCTGGTCATTTGTAGACAGTAATTTTGCATCTTTTGTATGCATATTTGAATTTTGATGATGATCGCACAGGTTTTGGATTTTGACTTCGAGAAGTTCTGTTCGGTCTCTCTGTCAAATTTAAATGTGTATGCATGTTTAGTTTGTGGGAAGTATTACCAAGGGAGGGGGAAGAAATCTCATGCCTATACACATAGCCTGGAAGCAGGACACCATGTTTATATCAATCTTCGAACTGAGAAAGTCTATTGTCTACCTGATGGATATGAAATTAATGATCCTTCATTGGATGACATTCGAAATGTCCTTAACCCAAGGTTGGTCTTATTCTTTTATTTGCCTATGCTTGCTGCTTGGAATTTTCTAGGAATAGATTTCTATTTCTAATATCATTGGTTATTAGCTGGTGACTGCTTTGATATTTTATTTCTAACATATGTCATCTGCTTTTGGCTGTGGTTAGAGGCTTGTATAAATTTCTACCAAAAGATATACCAAAAAATAAATTTCTACCTAAAAATGGACGAGATTTTATTAGGCGAGGCACGTAAGGGAATTTGTTTTTATATAGGTGGTTGTCTTAGGCAACTAAGCTGTTTTGAACACAAAATAAGCTAATCCAGACACGCACCATACCTCAATTTTTCCGTTATTCTGCATTACATTGAAATAAAGTTTCCTTTTGGTTATCCTGCACCATACCAATCTTACTTTACCTTATCATTACTTGAATTCTTTCAAAGATGAAATACTAGAATACATCTAAGTGCATTCATATGGTTCTCTTTCTGTAGGTTTACTACAAAAGATGTTGAACTACTTGACAAAAATAAGCAGTGGTCTAGGGCACTGGATGGTTCTAGTTACCTTCCTGGAATGGTATATTTCTTCTTCTTGCATATGTTAACAATGAAATTTTGCTTATTGTTGATTGAAGTTAAATGTTTATTGGCTTTATTTAATTCATTATACAATAATTTTCAGGTGGGACTTAATAATATTAAGGAGACTGATTTTGTGAATGTAACAATTCAATCCTTAATGAGAGTTACCCCCTTGCGGAATTTTTTTCTTATACCTGAAAACTATCAACACTGCAAATCCCCGCTGGTACATCGATTTGGTGAACTCACTAGAAAGATCTGGCATGCACGGAACTTTAAAGGACAGGTTTGTGTTAAACATAGTCATTGTATATGAAAATTTTTTATAATTTGGTGCTTATCTTTGAAGATGTGTTTCAACAGGTCAGCCCACATGAATTTCTCCAGGCAGTGATGAAAGCCAGTAAAAAACGGTTTCGGATAGGGGCGCAATCTGACCCAGTTGAGTTCATGTCATGGCTTCTTAATACGCTACATGCAGATCTTAAAACTTCAAAGAAGAATATCAGCATAATTTATGAGTGTTTTCAGGTTCTTTCTTATCCTCTCAATTTTTTTTTTGGGGGGTTGATGTGTTGTTGCTAGCTACAATAAATTGTGCTTGTTGTTTAAACAGGGTGAACTTGAGGTTGTAAAAGAGATTCCTAACAGAGGGATCACTGATAAGAAAGAAAACAGTGACGACCAAAACAAGAATGTGAAGCTTTCAGATGGTGTAACAGAGCGAGATGCATTTCTTAAAGAAACTTCCAAAATGCCATTTCTAATGTTAGGATTGGACTTGCCACCGCCTCCTCTTTTCAAGGATGTGATGGAGAAAAATATAATACCTCAGGTACTGCTTTACTTGATGTTACCGTGCTGTTTACATAATCCTGTAGTTGATTTAAATATAATTTACATTGTGGTGGTATGGTACTACTGTGAAGCTTGGATATTAATATTTTGATGTAATTGTTACATCTGAGATGAAAATAGGAGAAGGAAAATTGTGGATATAAATTTCAGGACGGATATTGTGACACCAAGACTGGTGACTTGTTTTCACTCATAAATCATTTTTGAAAATTTAAAAACAAAAGTAGTAGTTGTTTTTTGTATTTATTTGACTGATTTTACTTGTGCTGTTGTAGACCTATTATAATGACAATTGTATTCTTAACTACTCAAGTTAATTGGATACTTAAATTATGGTTGTTTTGCATGCTAAATAGACTGCATCTTGGATGCTATTCTACTTTCTCACCTCACCTATTCTGTACGCCAAAGTTTCTGTCACAAACTACTGTTGCACCCATTTGTTGTTGATATGCCTATTTGCTTGAGGCTTGATTTCATGCTCTCACTTTAAATTTCCACACATACTATGGGTTTGACGACTTTCCCAAGAATCATTGCTATCTTTTACCCTTCTTACTTGGAAGTAATTACATTTTGACATTCTCGCTGCTCTAGATTTGTCATTTTAAAATGAAAATTTACAACAGTTTTCCATCTCCATGACGTTTTAATATGGTTTCATTATATCTTTGATTTTAATCCTCTGCCTGGGAAATGCAATGAGGTGAAAGCTATAAAGAAAAGGTGATAGAAGTCCAATTGCTGCAATGTTAATTAGTTTAGTTTGCAATTCTACACTTAGCTTGTTCCTTAAGTTTTCACAGACTGATGTGACTTTAGCTTTTGTTTTGAAGTACTGCCTCCCTCTCTCCTCTTGCCTGCTAACAAGGGTTTATTTATAGGTTCCACTGTTTAACATACTGAAGAAGTTTGACGGTGAGACTGTCACAGAGGTGGTCCGTCCTCATATAGCAAGGATGCGGTATCGTGTTACCAGATTGCCTAAATATCTCATTCTTCACATGCGCCGGTTTACGAAGAATAATTTTTTTGTGGAAAAGAATCCTACTTTAGGTAAGAATTTATGTTGGAAATGACCTGTAATTTATGCAAGTTATATCAGCAATACTTGTTTCCAAGTTCACGCTAATGCTGTCAACACTATTTCAGTCAACTTCCCTGTGAAGAACCTGGAGTTGAAAGATTACATTCCCTTGCCAACACCAAAAGAAAATGAGAAATTGCGATCTAAATATGATTTGATCGCCAATGTTGTTCATGACGGCAAACCTGGTGAAGGTTTCTATAGGGTATTTGTTCAGCGCAAATCAGAAGAACTATGGTAAATTGTATTTCTAGACCAGACAAAAATGCGTTTCTTTTTGTGTGATTGTATGTAAATGATAACTGATAAGGAATAACATAACACCTTGATTTTTTCAGGTATGAGATGCAGGATTTGCACGTCTCAGAAACACTTCCTCATTTGGTGGCACTTTCAGAAACTTATATGCAGATATATGAGCAGCAGCACCAGCAGCAGTAAAATCGGCTTTCGTTCAGATCCATTTTTGAAAGCACTATAACCTGAAAGACGATTCTTGCCGAAGGTGAATATGAGACATGATTCACTTGCATATACTGCAAGTTGGTTAACAAGTAGCATTAAATTTTAAAATGTTTGGGGTTGAAAGAAAAAAAAATGCTAATCTGTGTCTGTGATTGTTGAAGTTGTGTGTACACGTAACAGGAAACTTATTTAGCACTCAATTTTGACTTGTTCATAATGTACGGATGTATTGCATAGTCGCAAGGGATTTAATTGAATTTTTCTTGTTCTTGAGCTGATAGCTTCCTTGAATGTGCGGTATCGACCAGGCTTGTTCCAACGATGTACGAGTAGCATGTATAACATTGTTCGGAAATACTGCAAACCTATGACTGAACCTTTTAATTTGTCCCTTGGAGATGTCACCCTCAGTCTAACTTTGTATGTTATAGAAATGGTTATATTAAACCTGGGAGGTATCAATCAAGTTAGTTTTTTTGGCGTCGAACAAATTAGTTCTTTTCAAAAAGTAATTTGATTGGCTTTTGACAGCTTTATAGACTAATATAATCATTTACATAAATTAAGAACAATATAGGATAGAGTAATGTTGATAACTCATATTTCATATAAGCTTTTTTCTTTTCATCAAATCATGAAATGGTATTTATGTGTGGATAAACTTACGGTTATATTTTAACAATAATTCAGTTTTGTCCAACCAAGTGAAGATAATTTAAGGCCATATTTTAAAAATCAATTTAGTCGCTTATGTTGTTCATCTTTATTTCTTACTTTAATAATGTTTGAGTTCACACAATAAATAATGACCAAGAGGCCTAAGAAATCAAAATCAGAATTTGTTGAGGTGATGCACTTGTTCTTTTGTTCTTATTTTAGTAAATCCTGTCATGTCCCTATTCTACACAAGCTTATCGAAGTAGACCAAACAATAATAGCCACCTATTTATTTGCTAAACATACAAATAGCAGTCAAAAGCTATTCTTTTTACACATTTCCACCACTCATTGGGGGTCTTGATTTGGTGTTCTGTTAGCTGAAATTCCTGTCCCCAAACAACCATTTTAGGCCCTTCAAGAGGGAATGCTCCTCAACCCTGCCAAATTGGCGCGGTAACCATGGCCCATGTTCTCAAGCCTCCTTGATCTCCATGCTCCTCCTCTCTAGCCCTTCAAACTGAATGGAGAGCACAAGAACAAGGCAATTTTGTATGCTGCTCATGCTTCTTTCTCATCCCTCAAACCCATCATTGCTTTTTTTTCTGCATGGAAATGGAGAACAATGGAGCCATTCTGATGCAAAAATATGAGCTTGGCCGGTTGCTCGGGCAAGGCAACTTTGCGAAAGTTTACCACGCTAGGAACCTCAAGACAGGGCAGAGTGTCGCCATCAAGGTCCTCAACAAGGAGATGGTCATGAGGGTAGGCATGATGGAGCAGATCAAGCGCGAGATCTCGGTGATGCGCATCGCCAGGCACCCCAACATTGTGCACCTCTATGAGGTCATGGCAAGCAAGACCAAGATATACTTGGCCATGGAGTACATTCGCGGCGGCGAGATCTTCCACAAGGTGTGCAGGGGGAAGCTGGAGGCAGATGAGGCCAGGAAATATTTCCAGCAGCTGATCGATGCTGTCGATTTCTGCCACAGCAACGGCGTCTTTCACCGAGACCTCAAGCCGGAGAATCTCCTCCTGGACGAAAACGGTGACCTCAAAGTCACTGATTTCGGCCTGAGTGCCCTGATGGAATCCAGGAAGAAGGATGGCCTTCTCCACACAACGTGCGGGACGCCGGCTTATGTGGCCCCTGAGGTGATCAGGAAGAAAGGGTATGACGGCGCCAAGGCTGACGTTTGGTCTTGCGGTGTGATCTTGTATGTTCTGTTGGCAGGGTACCTTCCTTTCCATGACAAGAATCTGATGAAAATGTATAAGAGCATTGCAAAGGGGGATTTCAAGTGTCCTCATTGGTTCCCATCAGATGCAAGAAGGCTTCTCTATAGGATCCTTGATCCCAATCCAATCACAAGAATCAACATGACCAAGATCATGGAAAGCAGATGGTTCAGACAAGGGTATGGGGAGACCGATTCGCCCCGCCTGCTGCTGCCGCCTCCTCTCTCCCCAACATATGGCGATGACATCTCAGATGTTGAGGCTGCATTTGATCTGTCAAATCCAGCCGATAGCCCAATTGAACAAGGCCCTATGAAGCTGTACCGCTTCAACGCGTTCGACATCATTTCGCTCTCTTCAGGCTTTGATCTTTCCGGCCTTTTCGATGGCAGCCATAGGCAGCAGGCAAGGTTCACTACCAAATGGCCGCCATCAATGATTGTGTCGAAACTCGAAGGGATAGCATTGATAGATGGTAGGTTCAATGTCATGAAGAAGAATGGGATTGTTAGATTGGAAAGGAGGCAGAGTGGGAGACAAGGGCAGCTCAGCATAGATGCAGAGATTTTTGAAGTTACACCTTCTTTTCATGTTGTTGAGGTGAAGAAAGTTGCTGGGGACACATTGGCATATACCAAGTTTTGGGAGCAGAATTTCAAGCCTTTTCTGAATGACATAGTTTGGGCTTGGCAAGGATGTGAGCAGCAGCAGCAGCAGCAGCAATGTATATTTTAGGCTTCTTTTTTTCTTGGATAGAAGGTGCTTCCCATGCATTTTTCCATCCAAATGTATATTAAATGTTAAACTTACTACGAAGTTTGATCACACAATTTTTCCCCCTTATATATAAAGTTAATAAGAAAAAGAAAAAGGCTTAAGAATAGAAACATGATTCTACTAATTTGTTTTTATATTCAATTGATATTTAGCAACCTTGTTGGACTACTTTAAGCCTGGTGAGATCAGAATAGATATCATCAGAACAACAAGGATCAAACAAGCACCTAGATACCTAGGCTAACCAAGCATCAAATTAGAGACATTTTATTATTATGTTAAAATTTAGTGTTTGCATAATTGCCTTGTTGATTAATTTTGTTCTCTCAGTACTATCTATAACAGGATATCAGCCAGATGTAGAAAACACCTAATCATACTTATTTTATCTTTGTGATTGACTTAACTGCGATGCAACTTGGTTAGTTGATTAAAATTTGGAACAACGTTACCTTTAACTTAGGTAGTGCTTGAGTATGCATTCATTATGATATATAATGGTCCTTTCCCAACATACTTTTAAGCTTTCCATTATGTGAACCTAGACTCTTAGTCTACTTGCATTAGTTGGTCATATGTTGGGTTCTTTATTTGATTGATATTGGACAAAAGTCCTCGCTCTAATTCCCCCATGGTTTAATTCTCTAGGGCTACATAAAAATAGGTCTAGAAAGTGGTTCGTCTCGGAGCGACAGAACCTAGTATTTCATTTGATCATCTCATTCATATATTAGCCCTCTTGTTCACGTTAGGTTCTATTATTTGTCTTTGTCCTTTCCTTCCACATTTTGACTCTCTCATAACGCCAAATAGATCCGTAATCAACAACTCTTTTCACCTTCTTTCATATGTAACAATAATGAACTAAGGAAAAACCAATCAAATCAATTCTAGCCAAGACATAGTTTGCTATCCTCTGTCTAAGTGAACCAATTTTGCATTAACACTAAGTCTCACTAAATGCTTGTCTACTTTGATTCAATTTATCTTTCCATTTGAAAAGCTCATATTATCCCCTAATAAAGGGTATCTTCCAAATTATCTTTAGGATTGAACTTTTTTTCTATACCAAAGCACGTTGAGTCTTTATCAAGGTAACCAACTCAACTCTTGTGTTGTGAGTTGTGACTCTCACAATGGTGGCCAAAACAGTTGGCAAAATAGCATTTTTTTCGTACAAAGTAGGAAAACGCTGCAAGATGGCTAGATAAAAATAACTGACTTTCTCAAATCTCGATACTAATTTGCTTATATTTATATATGTGTGTGTGTGTAGCATACGTACCACACCACCCTCTTATCACGTTTGCTACATGGTAGTTTCATTTTATTTCGTTGGCATTCTCATGTTTGCTAGTCAAATAAAGTATGGACTAGTCATTATATTCTTTGTCTTTGTTTTTTCTTCTCTTAACTAAATAGTTGATTTAGCTTGATTCCGTTTGGTATATCGAACGTGATATCAATGTAATACTATATTTTATCGATGTAGGTACCGCGGATATAGATAGGTACCTAGAAATACCTTTAAGGCCGTCACGAGTTTATCTAACAATATAAAATAATCAGAAGTATTATTAAACCTCTTTTCTTATAGATTTAACGAAAACAAATCAATCTGTGAGTTAAAAAAAATATTTGTGCATGGTTTGTTTCCCCGTGTGTCACCCCACATTCGATCCTTTTAATTTTAGAATTAAAAAATTTACGCTAATTCGACCACTAAAAATTGATTCTTTCAACCCAGTAACATAAATCCAAACACACGCTACATATTCTTCTGTCCACTAAAAAAAAGTGAAAAAGATAAATACTCTTGATATCGTGAAACTTAAGAAGATTTAAAATTATCTTTTGAATAAAAATTAGGTGATTTTTCATGCATTCGCGAGGTGATTTCATTTCTTTATTAAATTTATGATTTTTAAAATTAAATTTATTAAACTTTATCATCATTTCATATTTTATGTTTTGACAAAGTTTTCTTTAGCCAAACTATTAAAATAGTCAACTTGTAATAGGTTGATTGTTCCTCTAGTTCTTTGCAGAGTATTTACTCCTCTAGGCTAAAGTTGTTCTTTTTTTAATAATTTATAAAACTAAATTAATCAAACTTTGTCATCATTAATTCATGTATAACATTAGATCATAAAATGATAATAAAGTTTGATGAGTTTAATTTTAAAATTATAAAAATGAATAAATTTAATAAGGAGATATAATTACTTTGCAAGACACGGAAGAAATCTAAAAATTATTATGAGTAGAATTTATTATTTTCTTTAAGAGGAAAAAAAAATAAAATGTTAACATGCCTCTCATACGTCTCTAGAATTTTTATGCACATTTGGGCGGTGGTATTGGATAGTGATCGCTGTTTCCTAGATGGAGACTTCATTAGTTAGTGCCATATGTGGCCTTGTATGAAGGGGCTCCAGCCAAATAATCCACTCAATTCCATGATATTTATTTCAGGATACATCAAACTTTTCTTTGTGCCCTTAAATCTTAATCGTGTGTGATGTTGAAATTTGAGTTCTTAACCAATTTTCGTTTGTTACTCTTGGCTTGATACGCTCACTTTTCAAAACGTGTCACTTAATGACGTATATTAATTTATATGTGTCCTTTTGCTGCTAACCACCCAACCAAGAAACCCATTATTAGTCCAGTCTTGAGGCCAACATATAAGGGTGAGATTGATTTGCCGTAAAGTGCTTGTGATTAATGTAGGGGCATTATCTTTTATGACTTTTGAATAAATGTACAAACAGAAAATGACCCCCCTTTTAAGAATTTTCCGGCTGCAAATCCTTGGAGGACACATGTTAAGCACAAGAGATAGCTTATCTCCTCGTAAAAGTTCAAGTTTGATTCGTCCTTTATGATAGGTTATCCACGCATTCATTCAACGCTTGATAACCCAACAGCTGGGATTATTATTAAAAATAAAATTAAATAATCCAACATCTGTTTTCCCACTTTTTTGTCCAACAATCCAATGATGTGAACACAAGAAAAAAGTCCTCAAAAACTTTTTAATTAAGAGATGTCTAATTTGTAATTATTTAGTATAAGATTAAGTGTCGATTGACAATATATTTATTATTAAATGTAATTTTAATAATAATGGATGAAATTAATTAATGTTTCTTTTAATTAATATATCCAATTGCAAAGTAATTTAAGCACGTCACAAACTCACAAAGGTGAATTTCTATTGAAGGCTTTGTACCTAACGCTTTCCACCTTAGATTTGGGCTACGGCTTGTACTCTCCAACACACACGAAAGCCTCTTTCTAGTAATTATTAATGCTAACTTTGTTTTTAATTTAGTTTGTCTTTCCACAGTTCCGTGACTTGGTGCCACTGCCAACAAAACTTTAATAAGCTTTCTATCCAACTACCTTACCCGTTTATATGTCGGTGAGACTTGCATACGAGGAAAAATTCAAACATGTTTTTATCACATACCCTTAATCTTCTCATCATTTATTTGATCAATGTACTTTAAGTCAAATAATATCTAACCTTTGGAACTTCTCGATATATCATTGATTAGAGTTAATTGTTAATCTATCCTTTATAAAAATGTTTTGGTATCTTAAGTGGTTTCTAAAATAATAAAATATAAATTTTGTTTTTGAAATTTTAAAATGTTGATTTCGTTTTCTTTTTGAATTTTAAGGAATATGAAAGCAACATTTTAAAATTTTAAGATTACATTCATACTTTTAAATACTAAGTTCATACTTTATTTTTTTTATAAGCCACTTAAAATACTAAGACATTTTTTTAGAGACCGTTGGCACTTAACCCTTGATTAAAAGGAAACAACTTAAATCTTTCGTATCAAAATGAAATAAATAAAAGAAACAGCTTAAATCCTCTTGGATTTTTTTGGGTGGATCCTTAAAGAGTTGAGTTATATTATTTTCTGAGAACATGGGAAGTAACTAATAATGGAGTGAGGAGACAACATGAAGTCTAGGGTCCCAAGTCCTAAACGGCTGGTTCCATTTGCCACTCTACAAATCAATAATTTGAAAGCAATGCTTCAAGCTTGTGGACCGCAGAAGATGTTGGATTTACTTAAACGAGTTAAGAGACAATTAGACAGCCAATTTTGGGTTCAACTTCAATTCCCTTCTTGAGAGTAATGGTAGCACACGGCGTTGCACACATGCCCTTGTGCTTGCTCTAGCAAGCTATATAAGAGACAACAATAAGCTTTCATAAAGAATAATGCCTAAGTTTTTTTCGATTAAGAACAGTGCCTATATTTTTTTTTAGGAAGAGTAATACAAAATTCTATCACAAATACCATGTGTGTAATAATCACTATTGATCATATTCTCTTTTAATTGCCAACCACTGATCGGGTTCAATATCCCCCATATATATTCCCTTATAATACTCACCGTTGATCATGTTTTTACTCAAAAGATAATATCTACAAGTTGTTTAATGTTTTATCTCCCATTTAATTTTATAATTAGTTATAAGAGATTCTTTCTTTATTGACTCCGGTTAAAAAACACATGACGAGCAAGGACGGAAAACACATTTCGCTTATGCAGGTTTAGTTTTTAAGTTCGGTTGCTGTTAGACGAGTGATAGAGCAACTTACTTAAAAAATGCCCTTATTAGAAGTAAGAGTAACCATGAATGTTTTATTTTTAAAATTGCCATAACAATTTCTTTCGTAATTAAAACTAATTTTGACAATTATAAGAATAAAAATGTCTCATTTTTAATTTTAAAATCAATTATGAGTATTCTCATCTAAAAATCAATCATACATGTAAAAGCTTGAAACTAAAATTTTGTTCTCTAATCAAAATCACTGGTATACAATACACGAAAACGTTTTGGCGCCATTAATCATTATTCAAATGGAATACTTGAAGAAAGACATTGAAAAAATTAATCACATTGTACTTATCAATCTCTATTGTTTACCACTCATGCTATATCCTCTTTTTCGACCACCTACTTACACACACTAACTGCAGGTTTTGTGCAGAAACCAAAAGAGATATTATCAAAATGAGTGGCAGAGTGTCATCTATTCTTTTCTTAGATAATGGTATCATTGCCTTCTTGACATATAATCTCTTGGAAGATATATCTACCAATTAATCTTCAAACTCAAATTAATTTATTTCACAAATCAAAGACAAAGTCACTGCTATTTTCTTATTAGTACTAGTAATCAAGAGCAAAAAACAAAAACATTGTTACACAAAGCAATGGCGCCAAGAAATATGTACTCCATCAATTTCACTATATTTTCAAATAGCCTCCTTCGTACAGAGATTAGACATACAAATACAGCATCATCTAACGTGGTTCCATTACATGACCCAAAAAAGAAAAAAAAGACCTACTCCTGGGGGTAAAAAAAATTAAATCAATTAACCAAAACACAATCTATTAAAAAAAAAAAAAAAAAAAACAGAGAAACTTACCATTTTTCTCTTTATTTATTTATTTATTCATTCAAATATCTGATTCTGAAGGTAGTATATACTGTGGTGATTCATCATTACTTGAAGCCATGTTATGCGCCGGTTCAGAAAGCACGCGCAGCAAGGCCGGTGTGGAACCCTCAGTGGTAGGAGTTCCGGGAAAACCCGAAGATGTGGCGGATTCCGCCCCCGCCATAAAATTCTGCATCCCTGGCTTCAATTCCTCGTTGCAGAACCGCTCGTACTCCGCCCTGTCCCCGCCTTTCTTCTTCACCTCCACCACCACCAGCGTCGGGGTCAACTCGAATATCTCCGCCGCGATGGTCAGCGGCCCCGTCACCCCTTCCCTCGTCCCTTCCAGGCTCACCCTGCAGTCCTTCTTCCTCACCGTGAACCTCACCAGCTGCGCGATCTCCTCCAATTTCGATATGATCTTCGACACCGGCGCCGCCGTCACGAACCTCGTCTCGTCCCCTTTCTCCTCGAACAATCCGGACAGATCGAACCCCTTCGAGAACGAGATTATGTCGAAGGCGTTCAAGCTCGCCGGCCTCGGCAGCGGAGTGGTGATATTCCTCCTCCTCGTCTCGATTTCCGAATCGGACTCCGAAACAGAGTAATCGGAGATGACGGAGGCAATGTCGTCGTCGACGACATTGTCGGCCAAGCCGGCGCCGTCGACGGTGTTGCTATCGTCGTCGTCGACGCTGCAGAGCTGGTCGTCCTCGACGTAGAACTTGATCTGCTTGAACCCTTTCTTGAACCAGCGATTCTCCATGATCTCGGGAATCGCGATCCGCGTCTCCGGCTTGGTGTCGAGGAGGCGAACGAGGAGCCTGGAGAGGTCAGGGGAGAACCACCGCGGGCAGCGGAACTCCCCCTTGTAAATCTTCTTGTACATCTGCATCACGTTCTGGTCGTGAAACGGCAGGTACCCTGCCATCAAAACGAACAAAACGACGCCGCACGACCACAGATCCACTTTAACGCCGTCGTAGCCTTTCCTCGCGAGGACCTCCGGTGCAACGTACGCAGGGGTCCCGCAGAACGTGTGGAAAAGGCCGTCCTGCCTGATTTGATCGGAGACCGCGCTGAGGCCGAAATCGGAGACTTTCAGATTGCCGTTCTCGTCGAGGAGTAGGTTTTCGGGCTTGAGGTCCCTGTGGTAGACCCCACGCGCGTGGCAGAATCCGACGGCTGAGATCAATTGCTGGAAATACTTACGCGCCACCTCTTCCTTCAGCCTCCCCTTCGCGACCTTGTTGAAGAGCTCGCCGCCGCGGACGTACTCCATGACGAAGTAGATCTTGGTCTTCGTAGCCATCACCTCGAAGAGCTGCACGATGTTCGGGTGGCGGACTCGGCGGAGGATCGAGATCTCGCGCTTTATGTGTGCCACCAGCCCCCCCTTCAGGATCTTCTCCTTGTCGATTACCTTGATCGCCACCCATTCTCCGCTCTTCACGTTCTTCGCGCAGTACACCTTCGCGAATGTTCCGTGCCCGAGGAGCTTGCCGATCTCGAAGCGGCCCAGGAGGAGGCCGTTCGACGCTGACGTGTCCTTCTTCAGGCTTCCGCCGCCGCCGATTAAGGCGGTCTTCTTGGAAATTACGTCCGCCATGGATGGCCGTGGAGGAACTTTTTTATCCGGAGCTCAGGGTTTAATTGTCGTTAATTGTTTGTGGGTGTGTGTGTTTTTTTTTCTAAATAATGGAAGAAGAGAGTTAGGAAAATGGAGGTGGCGTCTCTCTCTATGGGGAGGCCTCCATTGAAGGGTGTGGTTTTGAATTTGTTTCAGGTTTTTTTTTCTTCTCTCTATTATGTGTTGTGTGTGTGGAAATGTTAGCGTTTTGGCTGAAAGGTAGAGAGAGAGAGAGAGTTAATCAGAGATGCTTTTATAAGGTTGAGTATATACCACCAATTAACTTGTTTGCTATTTTTTTATTTTTCTTATTTCTTACCTTCTGTTGTTTATTTTCGATTTAATCGTTGTGATACTTTTTAATCATTGACTCGATGCCACGTAAAGATGGACGTCTTTATTTGATTTTTTTTTACTATTATTTTATATATATTTTTTTACTTTACTTCTATTCTTTTCCTGATCTTCATTAATGTCGTTGGACGGAAAGCGGCAACAAATTTCGTGTCAGCAAATTTTAATCACATGAGTTCTGTGTTTGAATATTTTAGAAGAGGAAAAAAAATACATAATTAATGATCTTTGATTTAAAGGTTAAGAAGCATTAAAGGCATACATCACTACATAATTTGTCTATTGATTTAAACATGTACATGTGCAAATGTAATTTGTTAAACATATTTTACCAATTTTACGATATCATAAAATGATGATGTTTTGTTATATTTGTGCACTTATTTATCTTTTTAAGCGTTCTTTTATACTTTTGTTTGTGACTTGTTTTATTTTTTATGTCAAGGGTAAAATTTTGGATCATTGTTGTAACAAAATGATATCATTTTATTTTAGAGTGGAATTAACGAAATTGAGTCAATAAAGTAACTGTCTGCATGCGTATTTTAGTAAAATCAATAAGTATAGTTTATTGAGAGATTAACATGTGTCTTTTTATATAGCAAAGTGTTAATGTTAAATTTTAAATGAAAAAAGGCCAAATTAAATGTTCTATCCAAAAGTTGAATTCCTCAAAATTATGAGATTCTCAAATGATAATTTACGCTTCCAATTGCCTCCACTTCATTTTCTCTCACTATTCAAATCGTCTCCACAAATGAGAAGAATATCATAGATACACGCGGAAAAGTTGCAAGAGTTTGTCTTGGTAGTTCAATTTTCATACCTCTTTGTGATATCTTTGTGATTTTGACAACTGTTATATTGTAATAAGAAGATTGATGGTGCGAATCTATACGAATTAATATAATTCTTAGGAGGGAAAGTATTGTTTGATACGGAATAAGCTTCCACGAAAGTGACAGAGTTTGTACGATGTTTCCTTATTCTTTCCTCCATCTTGATTTTTGATCTTTATCAAACCACATATGCAATAGTTATATAGCTGTTGAGTGTGTCTTTTTTCGTTATTGTTTTGTACTAACTAATTAGTGGCATTTATTAAGTTTAATATCGTAACATCACACAATAGCATACTACAGATTTTCTATTTAGGAGTTTGGATTCTTCGTTAAAACCGTTTTAAATTAGTTTTTGATATGGGGATTGAACGAAATTTGTACCGTTTATTCTTGAGGCATTCAAATCAAAGCAACGACTATTTCCTTGTTCCATAGTCTTCTACACACTCAACAACACTGAAGACGTGGCTAGAAGCGCAGGCACGTCCCCTCTAGTTGACCAACACGCGTATCTACACGGAGCTGACACACGTGGTAACTCACTAATCACAATTAGGCAGTTAAAGTCGGTTTGAAATTTTCAAGTGCAACAACCCTCCCTATATTGTTATATTTTGTTAAGTGTGAATAATCTTGGTTGTTTAAAAGTTTTAAAAATCAACTTAAAACTTGAAGAGTATTCTAGTTAAATGTATAATTATGTTTAATGAACTAATGTATAGCATATTTTACTTAGTACTGCGTATGTATTGTGTAAATAATATCATTTACATGAAATAAGAACAAGAACTATATACCCGACATTGCAATTTCAGCTCCACTGTTCATTTATAAATGCACATTGCAAAGAATCTAATGGCAGGTTTGAAAATCGTGCAAACTTCTATTTGCCTCGAATACAATATTCTTAATCAAGAATTAAAATATATATATAGGGTTAATTATGTTTTTAGTTCCTGTAAAATTAGGAAGTTTGATTTTAGTCCCTGCATAAAATTTTTAGTCCCTGAAAAATTGTAAAATTAGGTTTTAGTCCCTAGGGTGGGGTGAGGGTTGACTGGGCTGACGCGGCGCTGATGCGGTGCGCCACGTGGGATGCCACATGGCATAACCCCCAAAAACCCAACCCAACCCGACCCAAATTATGACCCGACCCGTTTTTATTTTTTATTTTATTTTTTTAAAAAAAACCCTCCCTCACCCCCACCCACCTCCACCGGCGGCATCCACCTCGACAAGTTCTTCGAGGACGTGGAGGCTGTCAAGGACGAGCTCCGCGAAGTGGATCGGCTCCTGCAGAGCCTCCAGGGCAGCCATGACCAGAGCAAGACGTTGCACAACGCCGCCGCCGTGTGGGACCTCCGGTCGCGGATGGATGCCGATATGGCGGCGGCGCTTAAGAAGGCGAAGGTCATCAATATACGCCTCAAGGCGCTCGACCGGTCCAACGCTGCCAACTGGAACCTGCCGGGATGCGGACCGGGCTCGTCGTC
>QANU01077325.1:249312-331705 GCA_003254905.1 Nissolia schottii | reverse complement strand
TATATATATATATATATATATATAGAAGTGTGGTATACTTGTTGGATCTTCCTCAGATGATAGTAGTTATGTACATGAGGAATAAGATACTGGACTTTGTGGATAGAGATATTAGGTGCGCTACACAAACAACAAAGCTAGCAAGGAACTAATTTTGGTTATGTCACCATGTCAATTATATGATCTTTCAATAATAGGTGCTAATGTTAGCACCCTTTAAAGTTGTGTCTTGTATTATATATGTGTCTAATCTTGCATGTTGAGTAACTTCTCTACTTTCCTTCCTTTCAATTTTAACTCAATTGAACTTTTATTAAAGTAGAAATGATAAGAAAATCATAGAATCTCATGCATGATTTTATAACACCAAAGATATTTTATAGAAGATAAACGGGGTACCTCTCTCTCGGGCTAGGATTGGTTGAATGATTTTTACCGGTTAAGGTCTTCCTCTCCATGCTCCAAATCGACTCTCCAATAGATAGGGATTATATGTACCTTTCATAAATTGAAAGGGTGACTTAACATTGTATTTATAGTAAACAAAATCCTAATAAATCCTTATATCACTAAAGGTTTGACATACTAAGTCGTCTAATTATCAGTCCAATAAAGTGTAATAGGTCCAATAAATAAATTGATAAATCACGCTTATTGAGATTTTTTTTAAATCGCCTATCAACTCATTTTCATAAAATCAATAAAAAATAAATTAGCGGTAACACATCAAAAAAAATTCTTATAAAATATACTTTACAAAAATCATTCAAAGTTCAATAAAATTGAGCATGATGCCTGGCCCAATCATCACCGATCAAATATGTTCAAAATGCCAGACTCTCCATTCTAGAACAACTATGTTGAAATATATGAGATTTATGAGAATAAGACTTTCTTAATATTTATTATTTTATATCAAAGACTTAAATTAGACCATGAATAAAGAAGATGCACTTACCATCACAACCAATTATTGTAAAAGATGCAACCACATGAAATATATATACATATATGCATCATTTCACAAATTTGATATAAAATTAAAAAAAAAAAATCAGGATAACCTGCTATCACCGGTGAATTTTTGTGAATATCACTGAATAACAATAGTTTAGGAGCATCAAAGTTGTGGCCTGCGAAGTCGGTGGCGGTGTGTTGTGAAGGTCAACCTAATATGCAACGCACCAACTTAGAAAGTCAACTTTGTGGTCGGTGGTGATTAAATCACACGCAATACTATAAAAATGCCTTAATAATTAGTAGTATTACTTGAGTTTAGATGTATAGATATTAATAAATTTTACTATATAATTTTGATTAGAGGATGGGGTTATGAGCTTGATGGTGACTTATTACTGCAGTCATTATATATGCATCAAAATAATATGAGTAGGGATATATTTTCTTTAAAGTAATAAAGATCTTTTTAATTATTACTAGTCTTTGTATTAATCTATTGCAATATCAGCCAAAATAATTGATAAAATGAAATACATATATTAAAAAAAATAAGCATATATTAATTTAAATCGTATAGCCATTTTGAGAGTCTTTGACTAATTCATTTAATATTATTTTATAAAATAGTTTTGGAATTGGTTTACATAAAAGTGTACTATAATCATAATTACTAGTCCATCTATAGGGTGACCCATTAAGGAAATGAGATTTGATGGGCTTTAGGCCTCGATTATTAGTCGACAAAAAATCAAAGTCCTAAGATTATTACTTGTAGTTGTAGCCCTTCTTTTTGTGGAATGGGCCTGATGCTTCAACCATTTGTTTGTCTTCCTCATGTTTCTTACACAGACTCAACTGGGCTTCTATTTGGGATAGTTTATTTCAATCTCGAATTGGGGCATTGGTTTTTGGTCCTCTTATTTCTGACAAAAATGGACCAAAGTGAGTGTGTTCATTTTATTTTTTACTTTTTTTTTGCTCAAGAGAATGTACAATGATTACTCATGATTACCTTTTTATAAAAACATTACATTTTAACTAAAATCAGCTAAACATTATCTCAAATGCTAATTTAATTAATGTGGGTCTTTATGATAATGATAATGTATTCAAATACAAAATGTATAGAATCCTTTAGATTTTACGATATTTTATGTTCAAATACAAAATGAATAGAATGCTTTAGAGTTAAATGACTAATTATTTTGTTTCACTTCATGGCAAACATTACTTTTTTTATTTGGCTATTATTTCATGAAAATGTTTTTCCGTGTACATGTTTAATATTGTTTATTTCTGTATTTGATAATGTTTGTTTTTTCATTTTGTAATATTCATTTATCTATTTTATGAAATTTATTTCTATGTTTTGTGGGTTGTTCATGATTATATTTGTGGTGCACAATTAGCATTTTTGTAAATCAAATAGTTTTGACATTCTCCACAAGTGTTGAAAGCCACACCGATGAATCAGCTTTCAGGTAGGACTGAAAGTTGTTCCCACAATTTTATAATGACCCCCCAAATCGCAGTCAATAGGTTCAATTATACTATAATCCCAAATCTGAGTTGTCATTCTCTTGGAATTCTGGTTTGGATGGTTGTGGATTAGGCGATACCATCATCCCAATTTACTTGCTCCTCCCCATAATAAATTCCAATTAAGCATAGTTTAATTTAAGATAATGGCAAAAGAGAGAAGCCAAAAACACGTGCCAGAGCAGGTGTGAATTAGCCATTTGGCATCTGGAATTTAGTGGAGCAAGCTACTTACTTGTCAGCTTCCAAATCCATCACTATGTGTAGTTTTGATTCTTTTGAACCACTTTGTTATACCTGTGTGCACATCTTCTTTTGGTTTGTCTTAGTTTGACTGATGCATCATTGCCATGTAATTTGTCATTTTGTGAAAGAGGATATGTTTTTTTGGACCCATTTGAAATGTGATTTCCATTATGCTAATTATGAACGCTCCCTTTTGAATTATTAGTCCATCAATATCAAAATTCAGCTAAGAATGGAGAAGAAAACATGATTAATATTTGCATGATTTTTGCTGTACCATCTGACTAACATCATCTAGTGGTAGGCCCTAATGGCAATTTCATTTTTTGGTCATTTTCTTCTTCTTTTTTTTTGGAGGAAATTTACTTGTGTTTGCTATTTTATTTATACTTTTATGAACTTTGTTTTATATATAAGAAGTCACTTTCATGACATAATTAAACAGAAAATATCTCCCTAAATTTTCTCATCCGAAAGATCTAAGCTTAGGTCAAATTGCTGTTTTTGTTTACCTTTCCTTATAGAGGAGATAGGGTGGGAATTAAATTTTGGGTGGGTGCTTCTTTGCTTTCTTTTCTTACTGCACATAACTTGTGCAAATAAATTACACATAGGTAATGTTTACCAATTGAATGAAGCACCAAAAACGGCTTTCTTGACTGATGAGAAGTAAGTGGAAGATTTTGGGCATGGTTGAGTCAAAGTCATAGTAATATTTGCATGTGATTTGTTTCTCTCAAAAACAAGTAGGATGATGAAGAGGAATGCCCTCATTTGTGCTTGACTCTTCCCTAAATTTGCCAGTACTATTTTGTATTATTAGCAATCATCAATTTCAATTCCTACTTATTCCTGTCTTATAGCTCATTAGCGCTATTAATCAATATAGATTAGGCATAAATCAAACCAGCAAAACTCGCTTGGTCAAAAGAAAAATAAATCACTCTTGACTGCAATGCCTGCAATCATTCATTATAATTGTTGTATGATGACTATTCTGACTTTATTCACCCATGACTAATATCTCTAAGAGCCACTTTAATTATCAACTGCTTCTTAGATAACACAAATGTAGAATCTTATTTATGGGGAATTTGTATGATCCAGATAAGCCTACAAAAGAAGCTTGCCTTTTGAATGCAAATATTGCACATGTTATGAAGCTAGAATTCATTTAATCGCTTGTTGTCAAAAGCAAAGAACAGTGTGCAGTAAAACTAAACAATGTTATTGGCAACCTCCTCTGCCTCTGCCATCCGAATAACTTCATTTTTAAACCAAAAAAGGATTGTAGCCCATCCCTTTAACTCTGCACTCTGCAACTATTGCTCAATTTGAGTACTCAACTTGCAATACATTGTAAGCGACTAAAAATCAAAATATTATAAATTTTTGCAAATATCTAGGCACACAAAAATTGCTAAAACGGTATAAACCATTCGCAAGACTTCTTATATACGTCAAAAAGTAATTACCACAACTTCGAGTTATGACTTAAAATTCCACTCACTTCATTAATAAAATAACATTGATATTTACGTAAGTTGCTTGCTAAGATTGATGATTTTTCCTTTTCTCTGCATTCACCTTTGTTAAATATATGGTAGTTAAAGCACTTTCTGAAATAGTTGGTAGAAGCATAAGGCGTTGTTGTCAACTGAGGGTTTAGGGTTTGGAGAATTTATTGCTTGCCAATCCGAAGAACTCTAAGCATTACATCATCATCTCTATGTTCTTTCCAACCCCTCTGAGTCCCAAATTAAAAGAACTGGGACCCCATCAGTTTCAAGCACAGTAAAGTCCCCTTCAAATCTATTTGACTACTACAACACCATAATTTATTTTATTTATTTATGTCTCACCCTCCTCCCTGGTGGTCAGCCCATAGCAGTCAGCAGAAGCATTTTCAGCAGAAGCATTGTTCACAGTAAATTTCACAAACTCACCATGGGCAATTACGTCATTGAACAAACATTTAAAAATCAAAATTAGTAAATAAAAAAAAAACTCAAACACAAAAATGAAGTCACATTCAGTGCGGCATCACCATTTTCTACGAGCGGTGCGATCATAAAACTCAAACTTCCATTAACTTCAAACCATGCTCACTCACGTGCCGTTAACTCCTCCGTCAAACGAAACACGTGACATAACGCCGTTTGCATCTCCCACTTCACTACAGCTACTACTACTATAACCCCCCGCCAACTGCTCCGGCTACTTAAAACACTATACCAAACAGCATCTCGTTTTCTTTCTGTCTCTCGTCTTTTTATTTCATTGCCGGAGGGTATAATAGGCCACCAGATTAAGACCGTGTTTGAAGGCTAAGCAAAGAGGAAAATGAAGCCCTTGTGCATATTCCTGATTCTCATTTACCTCTTTACACTCGCGGAATCTTCTTCTTCTTCTTCTTCATGCAACAGTACGACCGGAGAAGACCAGGAGCTTGTGTCAAAGGCCTTCCAATCTGTTTCAGGATTCAAAGCTTCCTGGTTCAGGAAAAGAGGCTCCAACTGTTCAGATTCTCAGATTACGAGCATAAATCTCGCGTCCAGGAACTTGAGCGGAAGCATCTCGTGGGGCTACGTGAGGAACATGTCGAAGCTGGAGGTTCTGGATCTATCTGGAAATTTTTTACAAGGCCAGGTACCGAACTGGTTTTGGTCAAGTTCAACTTTACTGAAAGTGAACCTCTCCAAAAACCGGTTCGGTGGTAGCATTGCGCTGAAAAACGGTTATCATTCCGTCTCGTCGCTCCAATCGCTCAACCTCTCGCACAATAGGTTCACCAATAATCAGGTTCGCCTCTCCGGTTTCGCGAACCTGAAAACCCTCGATCTCTCTCACAATGATCTCATTGCTTTGCCTTCAGGGTTCCAAAACCTCACTATGCTTCACCACCTCGATCTCTCTAGCTGCAACATCAAAGGAAGCGTGAAACCCCTCTCTCCACTTCGCTCCCTCACCTACCTCGACCTCTCTGAAAACAAATTTAACGGAAACTTCCCTTCCGATTTCCCTCCGTTGAAAACCGTCAAGTTCCTCAACATCTCGCACAACAATTTCAAAGCCTCGATTAGAATTAGCACGAACGGTTACAAGAAATTCGGCAAATCGTCATTCATTCACGCCGGCAACAATTTCACCGCATCCAAAATCCCTAACCTCCATAATTCAACCCACCAACCGCATCACGAACGCAAGCACAAGTCAAAGCACAAAAAAACCGTCACCGTTGTGGCACTGGCCTGCGCCTCAGGGTTTGTTATTCTCATCGCGTTGTGCGTTTTCGCGTTGTGCTGTTACAGGAGGAAGAGGGAAGAGGCGAAGAGGAACAAGTGGGCCATCTCGAAGCCCGTGCAGCCGTTGATCAGCGTCAAGATGGAGAGATCTGGACCGTTCGCCTTCGAGACGGAGTCCGGGAACTCGTGGGTGGCTGACCTCAAGGAGCCGTCCTCTGCTTCCGTGGTGATGTTTGAGAAGCCGTTGATGAGCTTGACTTTTAAGGACTTGATTGCTGCCACGTCACACTTCGGGAAGGACTCGCAGCTCGCTGAGGGGAGGTGTGGGCCCGTGTACCGCGCTGTGCTCCCCGGAGAGATCCACGTGGCGATCAAGGTATTGGAAAACGCCAGGGACGTCGATCATGATGACGCTGTCGCCATCTTCGTTGACCTCTCCAGGCTCAAGCACCCAAACCTCTTGCCCCTCTCCGGTTACTGCATTGCAGGTGACTACTCTCTCTACTTTACTCGGCTGCTGTATTGTATGTTGCTTTGTATTTTAGCCTGTATTTTTTATTTTTCAAATGGTTCCAAAATTTTGATTGTAATGTAGCAGAGTAGTGTGTCCTTTTAATTTTGACCTACTCTCATTCAATGGCTTTCACGGATTTTAATGTCTTGTGAAGTCGTACTCAGAAGCTCTCTTGGGTAACCATTTTCAACTAAATCCAGCGATGGCTATGATTACCTGTGTAGAAATTCATGCATCTACTTGCCAAAGTCTTCAATTCGCAAAAATAATTAAGAAAATCTTCTTAAATATGTTCGCATTGTTTATTAGTGCATGTAAAATATAGCATACATATCTTAAACGACATTACAATGTTACCTAACATTTTCTGAAATGTATATAGTTAGTGGATGATTTTATTTACAAGAATAATAATACAGACGTATTTCACAACCAAATACTAGTGACTAATTAAATATAGGATAGTTTATATGAAAATTTGTTAGAGGATGCAATATTTTTGCCCCAATTGCAATTTGAATATTTCTTTTCATCTCAGGTAAGGAGAAGCTAGTGTTGCACGAGTTTATGTCAAACGGGGACTTAGGTAGGTGGCTACAGGAGCTGCCAACGGGTGAGACCAACGTGGAGGACTGGAGTGGTGACACGTGGGAGATTCAAAACGGCGTCGGATCCCAAGCCTCCTCCCCCGAAAAGATGGGTTGGCCAACACGACACCGTATCGCCGTAGGTGTGGCGCGTGGCCTCGCATTCCTTCACCACGCGGGATCCAGGCCCGTAGTGCACGGCCACCTCGTCACCTCCAACGTGCTCCTCTCCGACGACTTTGAGCCCCGAATCGCAGATTTTGGGTTCCGAAAAATCGGGAACCAACAAAACGCCCCGAATTTCAGCACCGAAACTGACGTGTACTGCTTCGGGGTGGTGCTGATGGAGCTGCTGACGGGGCGTTCCGGCACGGCGGAGACGGTGGTTTGGGTTAGGAAGCTGGTGAGGGAGGGCCACGGCGTGCGCGCGCTCGACGAGCGGCTCCGACTAGGCGGCGGCGGGGGCGGCTCGGAGGGCGAGATGGTGGAGAGCCTCCGAGTCGCGTACCTTTGCACCGCCGAGTCGCCGGGGAAGAGGCCAACCATGCAGCAGGTCTTGGGCCTTCTCAAAGACATTCATCCCAGCCGCGAAATCGAATGAGTCCACTGAGTTGACTCGTCCTTTGAATCGTTCCCTTTTTTGGGCCTAGGAGTTTGAAGCCCACGCGATTCTTGAGCGTTTGTGGCTTAATCAACCTCGATTGAGTAGTGAGTAGTAATTATAATTCCTCGTTGCATAGAAGGTGGCAATTGAGTTTTTGGACCTTGTTTTGGGTCATTGTTGTTCTATTGGATTATATAGTTTATTATTTTTAATGTTTATGATGATTATGATTACAAATGTATAGAGAAAAAAAAGTTAAAAAAGAAGGGAAAAGTGAGGAGAAAAAGGTGGACAAGATGAGCTGAGATGCAATGCAATGCAATAATGGAGGGAAGTGTGGTGTGTTAGTATTTTTATTGCGTGAGCATGCTAATATTGAGCAGAGAATCTCACTCTCACTCATTACTTGTCTCTTCTAAGAGAGCCTTCCATCATTTTATCCTTTATCGTCTTTTTCTCTTTTAATTTTTATTCACTTTAGTTTATTATATCTTATTACTTTTTTTATTTTTTTTACTTTTTGATTTTGTTTTTACTCTCTTTTGCTTTGTTTTCCTTTTGCTTTATTCTATTGTGAATTTATCTCTCTTTAGATAGGAATATACTCCTCCCTAAAGAAACAAAGATAGGTAGATGAGATAGATACACCTATGTATGCTTTTGCTGCTGCCTGCCTGCCTGCCTGCCGGTTTATTATGTGCGCGTATTTTGTTTTATTAGAAAACTATGTGACCGTTTGCTTTTGTGTGACCATCATCTCCATTGGGGTCGTGGCTCTTAATTTGAGTGAGAGATTTTTCTTCTCGTAGGTAAGGTAAGTCTATTATTGAATTGTCAATCTTGTACGCTTAATTCCCCTATGTGGGGCAGATTAATGTGGGTCATAGAGTGGCTTATTTCCAAAGTTGCGTACTTGTTTAGCATGATTAGGAGGTAAAAGTTTTGAATGATATCGATATGGATATTGGACTATCCCATTAAGGGTACCTTTCACACATTATTATCAATATATGGAATAAGACCACCAACGTAGAAAATTCCATGAAAATTGGATTTGATTATTCTCAATCTGATCATTTCAGGTATTCCAGTGATATATTTGTTGTAGTTGTCAGTTGTTGAACTAGCACCCAGCTGCGGTTTCAGTATGTTGTTGTCAAACTATTCTGACTTTTGCGACGATGTTACTATTTCTTTGCTTCTCTTTGTAATAGTCAAATAATAGACCGCAAGTTTCTCTCTATTTCATTATTTGATGATATATGAATAATCAAATTGGGATTTCTTCACATTTACGATGGATCGTCATCGCGTAAATTTCATAGTAGTAATACCTTAAAATCAATGCTGATTTGAATGGTCTCTATTTTTTTCCCCCTATTAACAACAAGACAAAAGCACCCAAACTAAAGAGATTACCCCTATGATTGTTTTAAGAGAAAAAAGAGGGAGAAAAAATATATAAAAATATTGGTTTTCTCTTGCATAAATAACAAGTAAAAATGAGAGGGAAATTTTTTTTATGATGGATCCCACCAAAAAAAAGTCTTCTCCTTAAAGATGAGAAGAAAATGGAAATAAAATATATTTTAATCATAAATTTATAATTTTAACTTTATATCAATTTTTTATAATAAAAAAGAATAAAAAAATAATTTAGACATTAGTATATTTTTTTTCCTCTCAAATTTTTCTATTAAACCAAACAGTAAAAGTTAACGTGTTATTTTATCTTCTCTTTTTTTTTTTCTTATTTTTTCTTCTTATCAAGGCAAAGGTACAACCCCACTATTTGGGGGGTATGAATTCCAAGCCTGATGTCTCGACGGGCACAACATGCTGTGGAGTCTGGTAATTTACTTTTTGATTAGTAAAAAAAAATTAAGACATGTATTTTATTATTAATTTCTTCCATCCTGATGTGACATGCATAAATATCTCTATTAGAAATAAATAAGAATAGAATTTGTATATGTCCATGAGCATTTTGCACGTCAATCTCAACTTTACTTGCGGCAGCTTCAAAGTTAGCTGGTTTGCCAGGGTATGCTTCTGTGTTCTCTTATCCAAGTGTTTGATGGAAGTTCTAGAGGCTGACATTTTCCATAGCTCCATTAAATACAAAATTAAATTAGCCTAACCGTAAAACCCTTCTAGGCTTCCACTCATCTCGTCTTTTGTGTGCTTTTGAAAAGCACAATATTTTCCTTAACTTTGTTTTCTCTTTATTTTTCCTTTCCAATGCTAATTATTTTTTCTTTTCTTGGCATGTGTTGGTGAGAACGAAAAAAAATGAAAATTGGTCGACTGCCTGTGCCATGCATAGTTATCAAAACCCAATTAAGTGAACGGATTTAGTGATTCGATCATCTCATAGTTAATTGGATTATTAGTACAACTAATTCATCACTCGCTGAATTGGATATAGTAATTAAATAAATGTATAAAATTGTAATATAATTCAAATAAAAAAAATATGTCTATATATTTATAAAGTTAACTAATATAACATATGACTGTAGAGGACTAGGTAACAAAAATGTATGATTTTTACTCAATTAGCATGGATTCAAATTTCACTGAGTGGAGTTCTTTTTTTGCTTTTTGGCAAATATTTCTTCACTCAAATCAAGCCGTGCAAGTCTGAGTTAAATTTAGTATAACCAAACCATATATGTAATCGTTATTAAGTGACATAGGATGAAAAGACTAACAAATTTAACATTTATAAAATTTAGATACTAATATATTTTTATTAAAAATCTAAAAATTAAGTAAAAAACGTCTAAAATTTAGAAATTAAATAAAATATTAGCTTTTCTTATTACTTCTTATCACCTCGGAAAAAAGTCGGATGCTTCAGTTTCGGAGCTCTTTTTACCTTTTGCTCTATACATGTTGCCAAACATGCTACAAACTGTTTTTCTGAAAGTTCTTCCGGGGCAGTGTTGCTTTTTGATCTTAGCAATTACACAACTCAGTGACTGATTTCGACTAATTAAAGCTGGGTACAGAGATAGATATGATCATAAGATTTGGTTTTCCAATAATCCTTGTCAGAGTTCAATATCCTACTTCTTTGTACGTAACAAAGGGAGTTGAGCTATAGCAGAATTAGAACCATCGATCTGCTGCACACAACAGCGCGAAATTTGTCTGAGCAGCAGAATTAGAAGCAAGAAACTTATTAATTAAGGAGAGCGACACTATGGTAGGAATGGACTTGCTATTAGCAATGCTCGAGTTAGTAGAAATTTTAATTATCGTAGTAGTTACATCCATTAAATTGATGCACCTAGAAACACAACTTGGAAATTAAAGTTTGGTATAGGGCTCGCGTGCTCAACTAGGAATCACTTATTTGAGTTCTGCAGTGAATGAGTGGAATGCCATTTTACATTTATAAGTATCTTTTGTGATTGTTATTGAAAGAAATGGGTGAAATGACCCAATAAAAAAATAAAATATAAGAGAGGACATGCCTATTATAATCATAGAGGGTTTGAGATTTTATATTTTTTCCCCTCATGATAAGACTTCACATGTTGTCTAATATAAATTTATCAATTAAATGTTTACTTTTAAATTCTTAACTAGTGGGTTAAGCAATAACCAGTAAAATCTTTTAAAAACTTATTATTCCTACTATATATATATTCTTATAAATTCTCTTACAAATTCTACAACGTACTAATTATTGTCTGAAGTAAAATATAAAGCAACTTTTTTCTAGAATCTTAAAAAGTAATGAATAGTTACTTCATTTTATTTAATATGTTAAAGAATTTGTAAAATGGTTTTGTAGAGGTATAACATTGAATATTTTATTTATTTAAAGATCAGCCAATGAAACTTGATTCTTATTCCTAGTGATACAGAATGTATTTGTAAAAGTAACTATGATAATGTTTGGAGTTTTTTATCTTGATAAAGTTTTCTGACTGTGACATCTTTTCTTTTTGGGTCCACCAGATCTCATGGACTCTTATTTTAATTTTTTTGAGTTGCCCGTGGAAGATGTCCTTTCTAGTCAAAGCCCATGATCTTAAAGCCCAAAATCTACTTTTTTTGGGCCAATTTCTAAACCCAAATATTTGGAGATTGACGACAGGTTTTGAATCTTCGTTTCATTGATACTGTTGGTTCCATCTTTCTTGTTTCTCCTTTCTGGTTCGTTCGAGTTCCCACTTCCCCCAATCTTCTCTTCTCTTCTCTTGTTCCCTCCTAATTCCACTGTTCCACTCTCGAATTTGCTTCACTCGTAGCTCAAAACACTTCCCTCTCACTCAATTTCAACCCTTCGTGGCACCAAATCACTTCCCTTCTCTCCAACGGGTCGGTCCCCGGAAACCCTAGCTTCCGCCATGGCCTCCAAGAAGAAGCAATCCGAAGGCATAGCCTTGCTCTCCATGTACAACGACGATGAGATGGAGGACGCCGAAGATGATGAAGAAGAAGATTACGAGAATGAAGACACGGTGATGCGCCGGGATGAGCAGCTGGAGGACGCTGCCGGAGATGCCAGATTCGCGGCGGAGGAAGATTTGGCCGCCGCCGCGGAAGCCGATAGGACGGAGGTGGTTGATTCTGGCAACGAGGCCGCTGCTGGCGACGGGTCCACCCCGGCGGAGAAGCGTAGGTTTGGGACTCCGACGCCGCAGCAAGTTGCGACGAGCATGGTGGTTTCGCCGCAGCAGGAGCAGCAGGCGGCGCCGTCCTCGGGATCGAGGATTAGTAGGAGAGGGACGCTTACTATAGTGGACTATGGTCATGACGAAGTTGCAATGTCACCTGAGCCTGAGGTACTCCCTTTTATCTATGAACCCTTTTGTATTCTCTTATGCTGTTTTTTTTTCTTTTCTTTCTTTTAAGTGTGAATGGTGGTTGGTGTTGGTTTGTTCTGGTTGCAGGAAGGAGAGATAGGTGGCAGTGGTCGAGTCATGTTTGGGGACCAGCTTCTTGTGACTAATGGTAAGTGCTATTTTCGTTACCCTCATTTGTTTGAGCATCATCTATTCCTAATTTCCTACTGTTTGTGCTAGAAGGAACAACATTGCTTGGCTATTCTTTTTGGTATTCAGCAATAATATCTTAGCTTTAGATTCTTTCCATGCTGCTTATTATATGTGGAGTAGTAGGACTTGAAAACATAACTACTTAACTAGTCTCTTGTTCTAATGGATTGGACCGGCAGATAATGATTAATTTGACCTTATAGTGTACTGTAAGCTATAGTTTGATTATGGTTATAGCCAGGTCTATACTTATTTGCAATGCATATGAGATAGGGTTTTTCAAACCAATGCATAGAAGTGAATGACTCATAATGGAAAGGAGGGAAAGACAGAGAGTGGAGAAGGATAAAACATGTCACCATCTTGTTTGCTCAATAATTTGTTCAATAAGTTTAATGAGGGAAAGGAAAATAAATTTAGTCATTCCGTCCTTGACCCTCAAGTTTGTATCCCTCCCTTGTCATTCCACTTCCTCTTAAATTGCTTCAAAACACACTTTACTTAAGTTTGACCATTCTATTCCTTGCCAATCATAATGTAATGGAAGGGAAAGACAGAGTAAAGTGAAATAAAATATGGCAACCTCTTGTTTAGATGATCAACAAGTTTAATGAGGGAGGGGAAGGGAAACATGCCGTATTCCCTCCTTGACCCCCCAATTTGGAGGGACAAAAAATGAGGACTTGGAGTGGTGTCCCTTGCTATCCAACTTCCTCCCTTAAAATTACTCCCAAACACACTTTTAACAAATTAAGGGCCATTTGAATTGACTTTTAAAAAAAAAAGTACTTATTTTACTTATAGTTTTAATTATAGCTTTTTTTAAGAGTTTTATTTTACATTTACAATGTGCTTTTACTAAAAACCACACCTTCGTCCACTTTTTTTTTTTTTTTTTAATTTTAAAAAAAGAAGTGGAACATTCCAAACTTAAAAAAGGGTGGTATTTTACCTTGTGTAAAAATAAAGTACTTTTTAAAATTGTATTTAACACTTGTTATTGAAAAAAAAGTGTTTTTTTTATCCAAATGGGCCCTAATTCAACCCCGTTCTTGCCATTAGCTCCATTTTCCTCCATCCAAACATAGCCTTGGATACTGGTTAGATATACCCTATTGATCAGACTAAGATCTTATAACATGCTTTTTTTATTGGCAATTATTGATCAGACTAAGATCTTAGAAATAGATATTTCAAATGCTTGATATTTTATCTGTATATTTTTTAGAAATGTGCCAAATTCGTGGTCCTTACCTGGGTCATGGTGAATGGGGCAGAGTTCTGGAAGTGCATTGTGATGCATCTTTTTCTTAAATTTCCAAGCTTAGAAAGGGCGATGTTAACATAAATGGGAAGAATAGCTGTTTTATCTTCAATCTTATGATGATATTATTGCTTTATTTAATTTTTGTTCAAATACATTAATATCACTTTAGGTTTGTTGCTTTTGCCTCTTACTAACCTCTGGCACATCTATTGTAGGTGATTTGCCAGAGAGAACGCCGTCAGGAACAGTCCAAGTTACGACACCTAGCAATCAGGCCAACACTCGTCAATTATCGGAGCCATTTAAATCCGACACAATGAATAATGATGCTATGTTTAGACCTGATGATGCTGAACCTGGAGAAGCAGGTCAAGATGAGCAAAAATCTGCAGATCCGTTTCTCCCTCCACCTCCAGACGCCAAATGCTCGGAGGAGTTACAAGTAAGTTCTTTTAGAGTATTTTAATCACTTTTAAGCATTGAATACCATTTGGTATATTGTAAAGTAGCCTTCAGTTACTGAAATATGCTTTGATTTGGTCGTGTTATCTGGTTTTGTGCACTGGACAATCCATTGTTTTTATTACATTAGAATTCAATCAAGTAAGTCTTGACAATGGTTAGAGGGGTCTCATGACTGTCTTATCTTGCTGACTTCCCCCCATTGCCCAGACATTAGTACTTTTAAGTGAATGCTTCTCTCTCCCTTCTTAATATAATATACTTTGAAAATTGAATGACTTGATTCGCTAGTCACATCCATGTTCCCAATTTAGCAAGCGGGAAAAAAACAGAGAACCACCAAGACTTCTACCCTACCTTTCAATATAAATAATAAATAAATAATTGAGTTAAATTTAATGGCATGACTTTGGGTAGTTGATAAATTGTTACTACTTAGTTTTTACCTTTCAACTTGGTGGTCTAGTGGTTGTTCAACTTTGGGAAATTTTGTTTAGCCTTGTCTTCATTGTCTTTACTTTTTATGTTCTTGCAGAGAAAAATAAATAAGTTCCTAGAGTATAAGAAGGCTGGCAAAAGTTTTAATGCTGAAGTTCGCAACAGGAAGGACTATCGAAATCCTGATTTCTTATTGCATGCAGTGAGGTACCAGGATATTGATCAAATAGGGTCTTGCTTCAGTCCAGATGTGTTTAACCCTCATGGATATGATTCAAGCGACTTCTTTGATCAAATAGGTTCTAAGCTACTTCTTATCTCCTAGTTTCTTCTTGTTATTCTCCATATTTGTGCTCATTATTCACCCTTTTTCAATGATTTAGTTAAACTTTCATGCACACTACTATAGTGTACCATAGTATTTAATCAGATAGCGGCGTGGAGAAACCAACCACAAAGATGCTTTAGTGTGGCAGGTCACAGAATCTCCACTACATTCAAGATAGCAGATACTATGTAAATAATTTCTAATACACACATTAGATCCTTAACACTCCAGACATAGTCATAATCAATACTCTAAAGTTGTAAGCTTAAAATCACAATCATCAGTGTTATTCAATGTTAGTGATTTTGCAGCTGAAGGTACTTTTTATTTTTTATTTTTAACTCCTATTTGCTTATGTCCGTTACCTTCAATGAAATAGAAGCTGATATGAGGCGTGAAAATGAAAGGAGAGAACAAGAAAAGAAGAAAGCACAGAAGGTTGAATTTATCCCGGGGGGAACACAACCAGGAATTGTAGCAGCTGGTGCTCCCAGGATCAGCATGCCTGTTACAGGTTCAGAAACCGCCTAATTTATTTGTGCAGTGGTGAAGCTGTTTCTTAAACGTCATTTTTCATTTATGTATGCTGTTTTCTTATAGTGCTTTTGTATTGGGTTTTTGCCATAGGTGGTTCTGCTGTGACTGCTAGTGGTTTGCATTTGGTGCCTCCTATGGCTGACTCTATTAATCGGGATGGTAGACAGAACAAAAAATCAAAATGGGATAAGGTATACATCTAAGCATATGCAGTTGCAACTCCAGGGACTGTCTTCATTGTGCTCACAAAATTTTAGTGAATGATCTTGTTTCAGGTGGATGGTGATCGAAAAAATCCTCTGCCCTCTGTGGGGCAGGATTCTTTATCTACTGTTGGTGCTCATGCAGCAATATTATCTGCTACTAATGCCGGTGGTGGATACATGCTATTTGCGTAAGTTGATAAACAACCTTGAACTTCTTTGTGCATTGTATTTCTTTAAGTTACTTTATACTTCAGGTTGACTTGAAAGTCTACAATTTTTTTATTTTAAAAATTATGTTCTCTGTTTAAGGTGATTGTTACTTCATGAAATTGACAATCAAATCTGGTTCGGACAAACCGTCATTAAGCTATGAACATGACATGGTTGATGCAATAACTGTTGTTTTTGTTGTTGGACAGGCAACAAAAACGGCGAGAGGCAGAGGAGAAAAGATCTAGTGAAAGGAGGTTGGAGAGAAGATCGTGATCCATTCATTTTGCTTGTAGAGACTAACACCATTAATAAGTGGTGCTTGAGAATATTTCTGCGTTAACATTTTTGTTATTTTGTGCTGCATCCGTGCCTTTATGCTTTTGTCCCCACTGTGACAGCCAAGTAATCTTTCTGATTCCAAATTTTTGGGTTAATGAACTAGACATGTATGGATCATTTGTGTCATGATAGGTTTTGGGCTCATTTTTTCTGAAAAGGGTCTAACCATAATTGAGGCAATATACATTTGTACTTCAATTTTTTAAGTTTTGGAAGTTTTTGGTAAGAAAAATTTAGACAATAGTGATACATATATCGCTTGCTCGCAAACATATGTACATAAAAAGATGATGAATGTTTGAATGCGTCTGTGCATGCATCATACGTGCACTCATTCAGATACAGAACAAAAAGGGTTCAATATGGACACCAATAGCTGAATTTGTAATGTAGGTCGATTTCTTAGATTCAAGACAGCATGGAAGATGGCATGGCTGTTCCATTCTATTTGCACGCTTCTAAAAGGCACATTAAGTGTATGTTTGAAGGCAAAAGCAACTAATATCACATAATGGGGGGTTTTTTAAAGTAAAAAATGACCTAATATTTATTTGGGATGTTGGATTTATATTTTCCATTAAACCATTCTTTGACATTTATTGAATGGTTAAGCAAAGAATATAATGCCTAACATTCATCCTGTTAATAATTATTCAACTATTTGAAGCAGAGAACTCTTATTTAAGCGTGGAATGTAATTTAATATTCATCCTGCTTAATTATGTCCCGCAAACAATTCTACTCTCACTACACATACCATGGGAAAAAAATGTGTCTATGTCTATGTGGATGTGTGCTAGTAAGTAACTAACAATGTTGGTGCTACCTTTGATAAAACCATTCCTCGAGATTAAGAAGCTAGAAAATTTTCATGGCATTGGGCACTGTTCAATTTCAATAAAAAATTATGACAGTAGTGGTCCGAGTGAACCACTGGTTGCAGTAATTGAGCATGGATGTATGGCAAATAGTATATAGGAAAAGGCATTTTACAGGAAACGAGGCTAAATCAGACAAAACGAAAAGCCATAATCCGAGTTAGGTAGTAGACAGCAAGAAATGTGGGATTGTTGAAAATTGATTTGTTTGGATTTCGGTCATGTTGAAAAGGTGACACTCGGTCTCTGCTGTCCAGCTATTGATGCTCTATATTTATATACATGCCCCTTCAATAAAGTTAATCCTATGGTATAAGGTCTATAGAGGAGTTTAATAATTAATCTCAATTAACATAAATGTTAATATGATGATATCCTTATTAGAAAAATAAAAAGATAACCACTATCACTTATATCAATCTAGTACTACTAATGTGCAGCTATAAATAAGTTGTTTTTCCCCCACCCTTAAATCTTGTGAAAGCAGGTTGATTCACTTGCTTTATCTTTAACTCATACTTTGTCCAATCCTTCCCTCAATCGAATTTCTTTTCCTCACTGCCTAACCCTCAGATTCATACCATCAATTTACCAACATTACCTCATTTCATGTTTGATTCTTCACCAATTGCTTTCAGCTTCAGGATTCAGTGCTACACTGGGACCCTATATGGAGCCAGTTCAGAGGCTGCACCTTTGTCCTATCATTGTGGGGGAGCTGAAAGTCAAAATCATCTTTTACTTTTTACCCTTCATACCCCCATTGGCCATTTACCCCTTTACCCTGCATAATCTTAATTGCAAGATCCACCACTCATTTGTACCTACGTATCAACATCTTCTATTCTTGGTCTTCAATTAATATGCCCGTTCCACCCTTACTCTTTATGACTCTATCTTAGAAACTTTGGCTTCAATCCCATTCAACCATCAAACACTTTTTGGTCAGCATCCACATCAACTCCTTAAAATCATCATTCCCTTGCTTTATTTTTATTTTTTCCAATAGTTTAGGCCGGTTGAAAGAAAAAAAAAAAAGAAAGAGTCATATAAAAAGAAAAGAAAAAGTTTCTGTTAATGTAATCTTAACATTGTTTTGTTTAATGTCACAAAGCTAGCACAATGGATTCTTTGGGTTGTTAATCGGATACACCTAGGAATTGTGCCTTCAGAGATAACTTAGGAGCATCATTTTGCTACTCCTTTTGTTTTGTTTTCATCTTTTACTTCATAAAGATGGCTTAATATACTTTTTTTTTCTGGCCCCTTTCGATTTTCATCGTGTGGGATGGAAATGCATCATAGTTGTGGAGACATTATGTCTCTTACTAGCTGTTCTTTGATCAAATAATGCTCTCTATATCTCTTCAAAGGTACACGTGAACATAGACTCAGTTTTTTATTTTTTTCCTAAACAAAAAAAAATTGAGTGCTTTGAATATTCTCTAACAAAAGTTTGTTGTTTATAAAAATAATGTTGAGAGTATTTCACATTTAATTAATGGGGAATATGATAAGCAACAAGCCCAAGGCCTTACGATAAGCATAATTCCATATATTATGGATTATTTTCCTCAACAAATCACTAGTAAAAACTAAAAAAGTTTTCAATTACTTGAATAACAGATCAATGCTCCTTCCTTGTCTTGGCTTGTGATTCTGAATAGAGAGACGTTGGAGATCAGTTCTATATTCCTTCACACGCTGGAACCTACTCAGATATTGCTTAAGCCTTAGTAATCAATTTATTAACTATACTAACTGCATATTACAAAATGTTCATTTAAAAATGTTTTGCTGACAAGATTTATCAGTTTATAAGTACTATATTTTAACTACTTATATTTAAAAAAGAAGAAGTAATAAAAACATCCTATATTCGAATTTTGTTCAAACTATTGATTTGAAAAGGACTTTACTTAAGCACAGCCATGACGTTAAGCTTCTTGCCTAGTTAACCTTTGTTCATCAATAAAGAAAAAGTTAAGAGAGAGTGAGACTGCATCCTTCAAAGGTTACACAATATGTAACAAGTTTTCGGTAATAATACAACTAAACACTCAACCCTCACACACGTTATTTTTCACCATTGCATTTTCTTAATAATATATATTGTAGGATCATTGCTGTTGCAAAGTCACTTATGCAGAAAACTTGTGGCTGTAAAAAAACTTTATTAAGAAAACAGCAGGTGGCAACAAGGGTAACATCTCAGTCAAGAATTTTGGAAGTTCCTTGAGGGCCATTTTGGGATTATGAATAATGAATGACACCTTTAATATCTCAATTAATAAACACAATTGACCCAATTAGTAAGATAAAATTAATTATGAGAATCACTTTAATAAATAATTTATAAATATTTATTTAAAAATATACTGACTTAATAAAATGATAGGTACCAAACTGCATAAATTTTTTAATTTTTCTAAGAGAGAGAAATTGAGTTGAAGTGTTGAACTGCTACTACTTACAAAGGTCACTTCCTCAGTTGCTCTGTTCTCACTACCATTTCTTTCTCTTGCTAACAAGTGCATTCTGTCTTCAACTCTGCAGCATTCTCTCTTTTCTCTCTCTCAACTGTTTTCCTTTTCCCATTCTCTCTCTTCCCTCTCTCTCTTCTCTTGCTTTCATCATCTATTGGTCTTTCCTTTCTCCTTTTTTTTCATTTTCAACTTCACACCATTGACTCCACATTTTCTCTGTCCCCTCCTCACTTTCATCTCTCTCTTTCTCTCAAGCTGTTCTTCTTTCTTGTCCTTCATTACCAGCATTAAGATTTGTAAGCAAGAGAAGAGGTTCAAAGTTGTGGCAGAGAACCATGGCAGCTTCAAAGCCAGAGCCAGAGGAGATAAGCCACCCACCAATGGACCAACTTCAAGGCTTGGAGTACTGTATAGATTCAAACCCATCTTGGGGTATGCCAAAGCTTTCACCTTTCCCTCAAAACTCTGCATTTTCAGTTTTTTTCTTAAAGTTTCTATTTTTATGTACTTGTTTTTTGGTTTTCTTTTCTCTGATAGTGAAACCTTTCTGTTTTGAAATATTGAACAGTGGAGTCAATAGCTCTGGGTTTCCAGCATTACATTTTGGCCTTAGGAACTGCAGTGATGATTCCTTCTTTTCTTGTGCCTTTGATGGGTGGAAGTGATGTAAGCCATTATTCCCAAGTTCAAGTGTTTTTATTCATCTTCAACACTTAAATTTTGTGTATTTTTTTTTCTGATGAAACTCTTTTAATATCATCAAATCTCTAGGTAGTAAAGTTGCTCCTTTTGATTATTTTGTTTTATATATATGGCTTTGTCATTGTATGCTAAAAGTGAAATTGAGCTGTTTGGGTCCCACAGAGAAGGAAATTGTAGAGACTGAAAATGAAATTACCTTGTAGAAAATTGATATTTCATGTAATGGTTTCAGGATGATAAAGTAAGGGTGGTCCAGACACTGCTCTTTGTTGAAGGAATTAATACACTGTTGCAGACACTCTTTGGAACCCGGTTACCAACAGTGATTGGAGGGTCTTATGCATACATGGTCCCCATTATATCAATAATTCATGATTCCTCACTGATGAAGATAGAGGACCCTCATTTGGTTAGTACTTTTTCTCTATATAGTCTTTGTTCATATTTAAGTTCAATTCTAAGTTGATGCTACTATTAGTATTGTAATCCTTTTAGACAACATGTAACTTAGTTCATAAAATGTGAGTTTAGGCATTCAAATTTTATCTTGAATTTGTCATGTCCAGTGCATAAGCTAATGATCTTACATTTATCTCCAGAGATTCCGTAACACTATGAGAGCAGTCCAAGGTGCAATGATAGTAGCATCAAGCATACAGATTATTTTGGGTTTTAGTCAATTATGGGCCATTTGTTCTAGGTAAGCTAATGCATAGATAGATACTCTTGCAGCTGAAGAATGAAGCTTGAGTCCACACATTGTATTGTCCTTACATCAAATCATTACTGTATTCTTCTCTTTTTTCCTTTTTCAGGTTTTTCAGTCCACTCGGAATGGTTCCAGTAATTGCATTAGTTGGTTTTGGATTATTCGACCGAGGTTTCCCTGTGGTATAACAATAAATCATGTGTCAATAATACAAGTTCTCTGAATATCTAAGTTATAAAAGTATCACTTTCTGGCTCATACTGGTTGGTATTGCTGTTTTGAAACTTTTGTTTTTCTAGGTTGGACATTGCGTTGAAATTGGAATTCCCATGTTAATTCTGTTTACAGCCTTCTCTCAGGTACTAATCAAATTCACTTCTGTTGTTAAGTCAAGAAGGAAAATAGGAAGTTTTACATTGATTAGCCCATGACAACTGAAAAGGCAACATATGTTGAAACATATAAAGTGAACATTCTTAGGCCAAATGGTTTTGAAAGCTCATTTAACCTGTCAAAGTGGAAATTTGCTATATTTAAAACTTGTTTAGTATAATAATTGTGTTAAGATATTTGCTGTGTATGCAGTACTTGAAAAATTTTCAAACAAGACAGCTACCGGTACTAGAGCGATTTGCTCTACTTATATCAACCACGGTGGTTTGGGCATATGCACATCTCTTAACAGCAAGTGGGGCATACAAACACCGCCCAGAACTAACGCAGCATAATTGCAGAACAGACAGAGCCAACCTTGTTTCTTCTGCTCCATGGTTGATACAAAGACATCTCTCTAACTCTTAAATATTTGTACATCAATATGGTGCTTGTTGAGCAACTGCCATTGACTTGCAAACATGTTTCCTGCAGGATAAAGATCCCATACCCTCTTGAGTGGGGCGCTCCTACATTTAATGCTGGCCATGCTTTTGCAATGATGGCTGCAGTTTTAGTCTCCTTAGTTGAGGTGTTATGTTAATAATATGGCCTTAATTGAAACTCAAACTTATTGTTCACTAATGACTAATGATATTGAAAAATGAAAATTGTGACAGTCAACTGGGGCATACAAAGCTGCATCGCGACTAGCAAGTGCAACACCTCCTCCTGCTCATGTTCTGAGCCGTGGCATTGGTTGGCAGGGAATTGGAATCCTGCTCAACGGACTTTTTGGAACACTCACCGGTTCATCAGTTTCTGTGTAAGTACAACTCTCACTGTTCGCAGTTTCCTACTATTTTGAGACACAAATTGATTCTTATAGGACCATGACAGAGAGAATGTGGGGCTTCTCGGTAGCACTCGTGTTGGAAGTCGAAGGGTCGTTCAAATTTCAGCTGGATTTATGATATTCTTCTCAATGTTAGGTGAGTAGTGTAATCATACACAACTAAGTTCCCTTTCAAAATTTTATTTCATAAATTTCACTAACAAGGCAATTTACGTCTTTGTTAAGGGAAATTTGGCGCTTTATTTGCATCGATACCCTTCTCCATCTTTGCTGCTGCATACTGCATTCTGTTTGGTCTTGTGGGTGAGTACAATACACAACCATTTCACCGTTGATTTTATTGGAGCCTCTATGCTTCCTCACTTTTTTTTTATGACAGTTTCTCTTTTATGTTTTTCAGCTTCTGTGGGGCTATCATTTCTGCAGTTCACTAACATGAACTCGATGAGGAACCTCTTTATTACCGGCGTTTCCCTTTTCTTAGGATTTTCTATTCCTGAGTATTTTAGAGAATACACTGCCAAGGCACTTCATGGACCTACTCATACAAAGGCTGGATGGGTGAGTGTGTGTTTTCTCCACATTATGATGGTATAGGGTAAATTGCACAAACCACCCTTGAGGTTTGCCAAAATTGCACTCCACCCCAATTTTTCTTTGAGACAAATCACCAATGATCAAAAATCTTCATTTGGTGGATGAAATGGGGCATCTGCCATAACAATTGATAGAAAATGACTGAATAACTATGCATCGTCTGCTTCTATTTGTGATGGTTTGTGCTTGATGCAACCTAAAACACATCATTCTATTTAATAAATGATACTAATTTTGTTTCATTTGTTTTTATTTTCAGTTCAATGATTTCCTTAATACTATCTTCTTCTCTTCTTCAACTGTTGCATTGCTTGTTGCCGTGTTCTTGGACAACACTCTTGATTGCAAGGATAGTGGCAAAGATAGGGGAATGCCATGGTGGGCCAGGTTTAGATCATTCAAAGGAGATAGCAGGAATGAAGAGTTCTACACTCTCCCTTTCAACCTCAACCGGTATTTCTCTCCATCTTAAAGAAAGTTGTATCACAAAAGAAAGAAAGATGTTAGAGGAAAAGCATCATTTCCAGATGAGGGTTGTATATTTGTTGGTGTGAGAGTGAACAAGAGTGGTAACTTGTGTATCAGCCATCATATTGGTGAAAATTTTGTGAATTGATCATGAGTTTATCATAGACCTCTTCATCAATTCGATCTTCAACTAAAGTTTAAAATCAGCTAACAAAAAAATAAAAATAAAAATAAAAATCTCGGGATAAAATAGATTTTCCTTCAAAAAAATATAAATTCCTGCATTGTTCAGATTTTGTTACTAAATATAAATGAGTATTGTCATAATAATGTTCTATAACAACGTTGTAACAACGGGTAGCAAAGGAAAATAATTGCTGTATAAATTGTTGCAGAACATTATAATGAGAGAAAAACTAAATAAGAAAATTATAGAAAACAAAAGCCTGGGAATAAAGGATCTGTTAACTCTCCTAGCCTCACTCAAGTTCTGTCTGCCCTCCTCCCTCCCCATGATGTAATTTTATAATTAAAAATTAGAGAGAATCAAGGAAATCAGCCTTATTCTTTCCTAATTAATTTAAACGGTTTTCGCTCCTAATAATCCTCACTCTAATAACTTTCCTTCCTAAAATTCCTCACTTTAATTGCCTTCCATTTCCTACTGTAGTTGATTTGCTGTAGCTGATTTTTTTCCTACATTTTTTCCAATTATTCCGCCTTCTACCTTTTTGTTTTTTTTCTAGAGTAATAATAGGGTAAAGGGATTATTTTCTTCCCTTTTTTGGTTGTTGGCACTGTTGACTAAGCACTAGCCGTAGGGTTTGTAACATGTTCACAAGAACTTGCTATGTTTTTTTATCTTGGCAGAAACATTTGCTAGAATATAAATGTTAGTATAAAGTGACATGATTATTGATATTAGGATTAATAAGTGAATTGTATCAATACTTTTCATTCAACCAGCATAATTTATGTCAAAATCTCTTTTTATATTCTTCTAGAGTAAACTTTCAAATTCATCGTTGTAGTTGTCAATATTAGTCAAGTTTGTCTTCGAGTTGTGAAAATTGTCATATTGGTCATTGAAGTTGTCAAAAGTTAATTAAGTTAATCCTTTGGTTGTGACCTCTTTCGGCTATGGCTGTGTTTGACTTGTATAGTAAATTGCAACATCGGAATTAGAAAAGATACATGCAGTGGTAAATGTATGGTTTCAGTGCCCCATTGTTGTGTTGTCTCAGTTGTGAAGCAGCTTTTACCCTATGCATGTCATGCCTTGTTCCTTAAATGAATGAAAAACACAGTGAAATAAAAAAGGCATCAAAACTGGATCATGAGGCAACAACAGCAACAAACAAAGGTTATAACTTATGGTGAAAGCGACCGTAGGATAGGAGCATATCAAATCAGAAGGAGAAAAACAAGAATGCCTAATGAAATTCAATGTAAGAAGTGTGAGAGTTGATAACTACAAAGATTGGCTAATTGAGTTTGCACATGCACTCTTCACACCTAGGATGTCTATAAATGCTTCTGCCATAACCCCTCATGCTAATCTTCTGGCCTTCATGGATCATCTTCTTTACTCTGCCTTGAAAATCTTTCCATCTAATGCTGCTGTTCTCCGACAAAATTGCAGCTAGCCTCTTCTTGTTAGGCCGCAAGGTAGGAGCGTGGCCGCTGCCGTAGTAGGTTCTGAATCCAGATACCAATGATGAGAGTTGGCTTCCGGAGTCGGTCATGGCAAATACATCAGCAGTTGCACATGCAATGAAATCCAAAGCAGCCAGCTGCATTAACATCAAAATACACATTGTTGTCAGTGATCATAATTGAAATTAATTTGGAGAAGCTGATACAATGAAGGGCATCACTGTCCAAAAGAATAGTGCTAATATCTATTTTTACCTGAGAAGAAAAATTCCTGAAAGGTTCTAGTTCACTAGGTGTGAGCAGATTCTCCTTTGTGATCACATTGGGATAGAGTCTAGTGAATGGATCCATTCTTGATTTTCCACCATAAATATGAGAACCAGCCAAGTAAATGTAAGTTTCACGTTTGAAACCAAGGCCTGCTAGAACAAGACCTGCTTCTTCTGGTGTCAATGGACACCTTCCAAATTTCCTCAAATCCGTTGGAGAAATAAAGCTACAAAACATCAATACTACATGTCATAAAATTATTAAACTGAGTATGCAAAGAATATTTATCAAAACATTATGTTGAAAATCATATGCTAGAGATAAGAAATTCTTTCGTATGCACATTTTCAACACTTAATATTTATGCACAATTACAAAAAATACAAAGTGTTAGAATTGTGTCTATACAAAAAATTTTAGACAGAAACATGCATACGTCGAATTCTTCAAGCGCTGAAGGAGCAGAGGAAAATGGCTTTCTCTATAAGATTGAAGTTCCTTTCTCTCGTTTTCTCCGCCACCAAAATCGCAGAAGGAATAGGCCACCATATCTATTTCGAATCTCAAGTGCAAAGCAAGATATTTGGTTGAGCCTTTTCCATATTCATGATCTTCCTTCTTTTCAATGAACTTCCCCAGCAACTGAGTCTCTAGCATGCTTTGCGGAGCGCTATATTTCCTAATCCTCTTGATCAACAGCGAGCCGACTTGTTGAATTTTCGGTGCAAACTTCAAAGCATGGAAATTGCATTTGCATCTTAACCTCTGCAATTATTTCAAGCTCATATAAATAACTGTTCGGTTATAAATGCGCACATGCTAAGCAGTGTTATTGAATGTAAGGCAAGTTTCCAATAAGCTAGTAAATGTATTCATTTCAAAAACTTAACAAACAAGGCAACTTTATGACCTGAATATCAGAAGGCATTGGATCGAAACCGAGTCGATTTCCGTATCCAAGGAAGTGAACAAGTCCATTTCTCAAAAGAAGAGGAAGAACAATTTTGATGTAGTCAGCAGATGTGGCCTCCTTAGGAAGATCTGCATCAGTAATCTGAAATAAAGGTATTTATTAAATCCTCACAAGTGCAATTTGTGTTCTAAAGTACAATGAGATGTAAGATGATAAACCTGGCTTCCAATCGCTTTTACATCTAGAGATTTCATGTGAGGGGGAAGTTCCTTCACAATTCTGATATCATCCTTCATGATATTCATGAAATACTCTTCCTGATATATGTCACCAAACTGGCTGCATTTGCATTAAACATGTGAATCAACGGCTGAGTCATTCAAATCATGGAATCATGTATTAATGATTTTTTTTTTCCTTTAGTTTTTGCTATATAGTGCTAAGCATATTGTACCTGGGATCCTTCCAAACGTTGCTATAAAGAAACTTCGGAATGACAAGAGTTGCGTTTAGGAGAGATGCTACAGCAACAGCATTGCAAATCTGTGATCACTACACTAGTCTCGTCACTCACATTATTTGGTGACAATAAAGGCATGTCAAAAACAAAGGATAAAATAATATATAGGAATATATAAGAGTTATAGGTTCATTAGAAATTGTATTCTTGTAGTGATGTGCAAAGTTGATTTCTAAATATGGGAGATAATGTAAATTAACTGCAAATACTTACAGCAACTCGTTGTTGATTAAGACCACCATTTGCACTGACTGAGATGTAGCCATTTCTTTTCACACTCTTCCCTGTCAAAGATTGCAAACTAATTATAGATAGTTTACTAGGTAATGGTTTTACTGATAATAACTTTCAATATAAGCTTCATATGGTTTTATTATATTAGCAATGAATAATGTTGTAATAATGGGTTTTGTTAACGGATAAATTCTTAGTTGCTCTTGGAGCTAAAACAATCTGCTTGGATCCATTCAATGTTTGACAAGTCAAGATATTAAATATTTGAACCATAACAAAACCTTAGTGACATATACCTGAATTAGTTTGAACCTTTTTTTCTGCACAAGGTTTCCATGAAGATGCCTGACGAAACGGTTCCACCCATAATTTGGATGACTCTGGCTTAAACTCCTTCTGTATAACAAAAGTTCAGCATAAAATTACTACATTATCTAACAGATGATCTAACAACAGGCACCAAATTTTCAAATTTGAACCAAACCTCAGCAAGGGCACTTGAAACCATATTTAGAAGCCGACCATACATTTGTACAGGCAATTGTTGCTTGTCGATGAAGGAATCTCTACCCTTTACATTAAAAAAAAAGGTATTAAATTAATTAGCTAGCATATCAATGCAAAATATCACATCAATTCTAGTGGCACTAGTTAACATTTATCTCAAATTCTGCTCTATTTAAGGTTTTCACCCTAGCTTAAGACAATCATGGGATGATTATTATGCTTCCTCTGATATCAAATGACTGTCACAATTCACTTTTTTGATACATTCATAGATCAATGTATCCGGGTACATTGATTTACAAATGTACCAAAAAAGTGAATATAACACTTATTTGAGAACAAAAAGAATACTTAGTACCTGATAGCCACTTGAACTATTTGAGGATGTTCTACTACTTGGTTGAAGGTTTTCAAACTCAAAAAAAGAGATGACAAGAGAATCAAGCAGGAAAAGACAACCAAACAATCCAAACATGACAACAATGGTCTTGATGTGCTTTTGTAGCCATAAGTGCTTTTTCCCAACATAGATCCCCCTACAAGAATAATAGTTATACTTTGAAGAATCACTTCTCAGCCCATGAAGCAAAAAACTTTTGGAATTATGCCAAGGACGGCAATCAACCCCTGCAGCCACCCTCTTCCAAAAAACAGAATCACTGCCTGTTATAATCTTGTGATCTTTCATGCCCATGACACTATCATCAAATCAATCAATGAAGCATTGAAGCTAAAAAAAAGCTTAAACATTTGAGTTTAACTACTCATTTTTTCTCCACATGGATGAAGAACATAAGGCAGTGATGATTGGATGAATGATCTAAAAATGAAAGACTAAAACAATAAGGAGGAACTCTAGCGAGAAAAAAGAACGAAGGTTCTTTTGTTGTTGAATGAATTCAAAGTGAAGAAAAGAGGTAGGTGATGTGGATATGTAAATGTAAGAAAGAAAAAAAGTAGAGGAATGAGTGAAATTCAAGGGAATGGTGAGAAACTGAACAATGCATTGGGGACATGACATACCTTATGGAACAAGAATCATCACCAATGGAACAACAACAACAGCTACTTCCTACCAAACAGAACAAGCGCTTGGGTACAGCTTCCTGGTCTTCCAATTCCATCTCTGAAAATCAAAGGAATCACAACAACAACAACAACATTTCAAACTAACACATGGATAGTTGGAGTGGCAGATACTCCTTCCTCTTAATCAATGGTTTCGAATTTAAGTCTTCTATAAAAAAAAACTAATGTCAAGTGCTTGAAAATGACACCCATGGCTTAAAAAAAAACTGCATTATTTAAAAAAAAAATTCTTTTTCATTTCTATTTTGAATTGTTTTTCTTTTAAACGTGGCTTTTGTTTAAGTTAGTAGTGTAATTTGGCGGGTTTTTACACAAACCCATGTTCCCTATAAAACCGTGACAAAAAGTCCTGCTTTTTCTAGTTTCACATTGGAAAAACTAATATCACAAACTTGGTCATAACTTCTTTTATTTTTTTTATTTATTTTTCATCTATTCTAATCAATTTGTATATCTTAAATTACTCTATAAATTAAGAAAAGTGATTTTTTTTTGGCAGTGAGTTTGTTCATAAATTTTTTTTATTGATTCTTATGTTATTAATCTTGGAAAATAAAATGTTTAATTGCATGTATTTTATAAAACTGCTTGTTTCTAGAAAATTTGGGCTTCTTAAAATATATAAATGATTAAATGATTACAAGTGAAAAAGAGGGTCTCCTAAGATATTAAATGAGTAAAGTTGATATACAGTGTTTTCCCTATTCAGGTCAAACGCGCATCAATTCAAGTTGTTGCATGAGTGGAATTTCTGTCAGTTGTAAAAGTTAGAAGTTTTGATGGAAAATATAAAGTTTTTAAGGTTTTTTTTTTCCTATGATAAACAAAATTTTATTTATAGGGAAGTTTGATAATGCTTATAAATAAAAAAATACATTAAATTTAACGTAAATAAGAAACAAAACCGTTTGCATTAAATACTTTATAAATAAACTTAGTTTATCATTAAATACTTTAGTAATTACAAGGTAATGTGGATTAGGCTTTAACCATAACATGTGCGCCACCGCAACCTGTCTCGTCACATACATGTTGATTTGATGGCCTTTATAGCCGCTGGACTTAGCTTAATTTTTAAGCAACCTTAGCCTATTTATGCCTTATGGCCATTTGGGCCTTACGGCCATTTGGGCCTTATGGCTACAAGATCTACCTCCATTTTTTCTGCCCACCAAGACTAAAATGCAAGCTACCATATCTTCTTCTTCTTTTCCATTATTATTTGTTTTCCACTACCACTGTTGATCTTCCTCTTCCTTTCTGAGATCTGTGAGTTGCAAAGGCATTTTCCCACTAACTCTGTTGCTCATTCAGAGTTCAAGAACGAGTCTTCGTTGCTTAGTGTTTCGACGACTACTTTTGGACGAGTTATCGAGGTGACTCACATCTAATCATTGAGTGATTTCTGTCAACGCCTCTCCACCAAGCATAACTCTAGGTAGGACAAAAATAAATTCTTAAAGCTAGTACCTAATACAATTTGTGATATAATGTTCTAATTTATCTATGTCATTTTTATTTATCACTGTTTGGCTAGGGTTTGTTGTTCCCTAATAAAAAGAATTTCTCTTATTTAGTTTATTTACTAAAATATTGCATATTTGATTAGTTTCAACAAGTGTAACACTTGCATATCAATACTCAATTTCCATACAGTAGTAGTAGATTATGCAATTGGACTATATTCCCTTCGTTACTAAAAAAAAATGGACTATTCCCTTAAGTTGTTGCTCATCGTTTGATATTTCCATATGCAAGTCGGCCTTAGTATTAGTATTGTGGATAATTCCAGTCAACGAAGTGTCTAATTGATTTGACACTAAAATTACTTCTAAAAGTGAAATATAATTGACATAATTAATAAATGGCAAATTTATAATCTAAAAGGACGTAAGTGATTTATAAATATTTTTATAAGTGTTAAAAGAATTTAAAAATATATTTAAATCTTAATAGGATAATACCGAACTCATGTAATTTTTTTATTAAAAAAAAATCGCGTGTAGAATCAATTTAGTTTTATATGGACTTGATTTTTTTTGAGTTGCTTTTTTGTTATAAAAATCTGTGTATGGTTTCTGTCAATGCCAATGCCAAATGCCAAATGCCAAATGCCAATTCCAATTCCAATTCCAAGTTCTCATTCTCAAACGAGAAGAAGAAGCCTCTCTGCCTCTGATGAAAACCAAAATCAATCCAAAATTTGGTTCCTATTTGGAATGATTAAATGTTAGGTTTCTGTTAATTTCGTAAAAATACTAGTGGTCTAGTGCAGCTAGAGGGGTCCCCTGAAAGCAAATGCAACCAAAAAAGAAAATGTGGCAACAATTTAGTCAGAATCTTCCTGTCAACTAATTAATATTGTACTATTACTAGTTGAATAATAATGTAGTTTTTGAGGGCTAACACCGCAGTGTGATGTCACCACCCACGCATTATGATTGCTACTAAGAAATGTGGTGTAAGCTTTAATATCATTCAATTCAATGAAATCTTTTCAGGAGAACCCACTCCAAAGACTAATAATTATTCAAGAGGAATAGTTCAAAGTTTATGTATATACCTTCATCAAAGGGTGTCCCTATATCATTTATATGTGGACTATAAAAATATGAGCACTGATATTCTGATGCCAATTTCGTCCCTTGAATCAGTTGGAAGTGTTAAGGTCGTTGTTATTAATATACATTACGACATATAGCCACCAAAGTTCTGTATTGCTCGTTTTAAATATCTTTCCTCTTTTCTCACCTATTGGTGCCGGGATTTTGCCATGTGAGAAGTGAAAAAACAACAATTACTAGTAATAGTAATAATAGGTTAATAGGTTAACAAATAATAGTACATGCACATTATTTCAAAACAAAAATGATATGCGTACATTTAATTTCATACACTTATACATACATCATTTAAATTAGGTAATTAATGGTTATTATATGTGTACAATATAGTTTTTCAAAATAGAGCACAAATTTAAAAGCGTTAAAACACAAACATTATAGGCGTTAAAAACACAAACTTTATGCGCATTTATGCACAAACTTTATTTGGACTACACTACAAACTTATAATTCAGAATTATATGTAATCTAAACTTTATTTAAAAATGCATAAACATTATAAATAGTGATACACAAAATTTATACACATGAATGTACAAAAATTACAAAATTATCAGAGTGTTTTATAATTTGAACTTTATTTAAAAAAATTCACAAACATTATACGTAATAATACACAAACTTTATTCTTACGAGTGCACAAACATTACAAACTTATAGATGATATTCTTAACTATATTTAATTAAGTATACAAACATTACAAGAGTTAAAACACAAACTTTATATATATATATAAGTATGGGATGTATATATGATGTATGTTTTTGGGTGACTCGTTTCAAAATTATAGAATCAAGGGAGTTTTTTCTTAAATCCTTTTATAGACTATTCGATTGATTATGATCTGGAGTTTAACTCTCGCTTAGAAACAAAACTCACACATTAAGCCAAGTAGCATTAGTTTACTACTTGGCAATGATAAAATAGAGTCCTGTTACACATACACAAAAAAATATACATCATACATACACCCTATACTTATATACATAAAGTTTGTGTTTTAATGTCTGTAATGTTTGTGCACTTAATTAAGTATAATTGAGAATATCATCTATAAGTTTGTAATGTTTGTGCACTCATGAGAATAAAGTTTGTGCATTATTAATGGTATATGTATGAGTGTATAAAATTGAGTGTACATGTAGCATTTTTGGATAAATAAATACTTAAGCTGAATAGAATACATTTGTTTTTGTTTTTCTTTTTTTTCTTGGTGGACAAAATTTGAGGAGAGTGAAAGATATTTAGTAAAGTAATTGTATTTCTGCAAGTTATCACTCAACATTTATTTACTTTATAATTGGATACTATTGGGTAGGGGTGTTCATGGGTCGGGTTTGCATTTAGCCGAATCGAACCCTATATTTAGATCAAACTAATTTTGAAGACCTAGACCCGACCCTAAACTCAATAAACCTGATTATTTTCGGGCCAAATTAAAACCCTGGTTTGGACCGGGCCAAAAAGAGTCAAAACTATCTCAAACTTCAAAATAAAAAATAGCATTCATTAAAAAATAAAATTTAAAAAATTGCAAACTAAACATTATATTTCCTAACTAAACACTCATTAATTTCAAATACTACAACAAAATGAAATAAAATTTATAACATTAGCATTCTTATTCAAATTTTCATAATTTTAGTGGAACATAAACAACAAAAAATAATAAGTGCACTACAATAGATTTCTAAACACCGAAATAGACATAATTTAACTATAATAGACTAGATTTCTAAACGCCGGGCCGGGTGACTTGAGGCTAAACCCGAACCCAGTATGAATTAAAATCAAATTTTTTTTAGAGTTTTTTAAAAAATCGGGTCCAGTTAAAATCAAACTCAATTTGACCCGAATGCTTCGAACCGGTCCGAGTTAGCGGGCCGAACCGGGTTAGCGGACCGGATATGGTTATGAACACCCCTACTATCCCGTTTCCTTAAACACTTTTATTTAGAAAAAAAAAGATAAAGTTAAAAATGATTTGGTTGTCTAGATCTAGAAGTCGATGTATAAATTTATAATAATTTTTTATATATATAAATATTATATATTAAACATTCATTTTCTCTGATTATCTAATAATTTAAGCATATTAATAATTATACACACATCATTGAATTCATTAAATAATGTAACAACACATTCTAAATTTGTATACATACGATATAATTACACAAGTTTATTTTTTCTATATAATTAACTATGAATTTATGAGTATTGTTTGAGAGACATAATTTATGACCTCCTTGCTAATTTATATACTTTGATGAATAACATTTGATATATTTTTAATTTGTTCCTAAAATGCCAAATTTCATTATAAATTGATATTTAAATTAATAAATTAAGTTTCTAAAATATTTTTTTTTGAGTTTATACATCTTATAACAATAACAATAATCTGATTAAAGCTTCAAACTGACCTTGTTATATAAGTTTTAACTTTGGACATAGTAATTCGTAGCATATAACGTACTGATCAGAATATATTCTATAGACGTTACGATGGTAAAGTGAAAAATATCATTACTTTTTTTTTTTTCCCGTTTCAATCAAGCACACCTAATAATTGTGAGTAACAGTGTCTGTGAGGACTTGAGAAAAATTGGGAAAAGGACAAAGAAGAAGAAGGGGAAAAAAAAAAAGGAAAAAAGGAAGACAGAAAAGAAAGGGAGGGAGAAAAAGGAGAGCTGGAATCACATGGACTTGTCTTTCTCTTGTTGGGTCCTCCAATTCCTTCTCTTTTTTCACACCTTCACCATTCTCTCCTTCTTCTTCTTCCTCTTCTCTACCCACCCTTAGATTCCCTTTCTCTCTCTCTCTCTTCCTCCATGGCTGAGGATAAGGTACTTTACTTTCTCATGAAGAAAAAAACTGTTTTTTTTTTTTGCTCTTGTTGATGTGCTGTTTTTTTTTTTTTTTTGATTGCTGAGAAAGCTGAGTGACCCTTGAATGAGAGAGTTGAAAGATCTTCTCTTTTTATTTATGGGACGAAGCTGGACTGATCTAGGGTGTGTGATTTTTTGGTTCTCTGTATAATTTTTTTGGTTTTCCCTTTCCCTCAGCTGACACAGGGAAAGTTAGGGTTTGTTATTTTGGGCGAAATTCATTTACTCTCTAAATGTCTGGTCTTTGAGCTTGACTGAGAGGACCCATTTATCTTATTTTCGTGTTGATCTATGCTTTTCACTGAAGCTTCCAACTTTTTTTTTCCTTTATTTCCTGGAGAGGAGTTTTTCTGAACTGGGTTTTGTGAGGCGTTGAAGATTTGTTTGATGCTGAAGCTTATGTTTAGTGTCAGATCGTGGTTCTTATGTTGATGTTGGAGTCACCGATTGAGCTTTTTTTTTTTTAATGTTGTGATCGTTTGCTAGTTGTTCTCCACATCTTGCCTGTTTTCTCTGTAGATCATCACTTTGGTTTCTGATTCTGATCAGTTTTTTTTTGTTCATTTTATTTTGCTCTTCTGCTTGCTATTGCGTTGTTTCTGATTTATTTTAGCAGCATGGTACGTTGTGTTCCTTCAAGTTACTTTCTTACTTTCAATATTCTTGAGTAGAAGTTTGTCCTGTGGACTCGGTGCTGCTATACCTTTTGGTTCCTTGTCTTTTAACTTTCTAGCAGCATGTTTTCATCACATATTTTCTGTAGTATCATGCTTATGTTTTCTACTGGATTTTTTTTCCTTTTCCTTTCATGAAACTAACCTTTTAGCTTTTATGTTATTGAGTCATGCTGTTGGAATGTGATGGTTTAATGGTGTATCTTTTTGCTCATAGTCGTCGCTCTGTGTTTGATATGTCTGATAATTGGTTAATTGTATTCTTCCAGCTTATAGCTTCCTGTTGACACCATATCATTTTGAAATATTTTGCAAAACATTTGAAATTCTAATATATCTTGTACCCTTTCATTAATGTATCAATTTGAACAGGAGATGTCTACCTCTGATGCCAATGGGTCCCTTACTGGCCACATCATATCTACAACGATTGGAGGCAAAAATGGGGAGCCCAAACAGGTATTGTCTTTGTAAATTCGATTCCACTATAATATTATGCTTATTATAAATAACACTTGTTTATTAGTTTAAAATATTATTATGATTTAAATGATTTCACATCTAACCCATGGCATGTCCTGGATTGTAAGTTTAATGTCTTGTTACAATGATTCTTGTAGACTATTAGCTACATGGCAGAACGCGTTGTAGGAACTGGATCGTTTGGAATTGTTTTCCAGGTATGCTAATACTATATTCATTATTGTTGCGTCTCTACCTATCTTTTTGACATGCTGATAATTTTTCCTGTTAGGCAAAATGCCTGGAAACTGGGGAGGCAGTGGCCATTAAGAAAGTATTACAAGATCGAAGATATAAGAATCGTGAACTACAGCTAATGCGCGTGATGAATCATCCAAATGTGGTCTCTCTAAAGCATTGTTTCTTTTCCACAACGAGTACAGATGAACTTTTTCTTAATTTGGTGATGGAATATGTTCCAGAGTCTATGTATCGGGTCCTAAAGCACTATAGTAATGCCAATCAAAGAATGCCTATTATCTATGTAAAACTTTATATGTATCAGGTATGCTTCATACTTTTTGTTGATTGATTAATTTCTCTGAATTTATTCTCAGTGCCTGATAAAATCTTGGGTTGGACATGCAGATTTTCAGGGGATTGGCTTATATCCACACTGTTCCTAAAGTTTGCCACAGAGATTTGAAGCCTCAAAATATATTGGTTTGTTTATATATCCTTGCTGAATATACATTACAAGATGGAGTTGTTTCTGGCTTCTGATGTATGTTTTCTCCAGGTTGATCCCCTTACACACCAAGTTAAGCTATGTGATTTTGGAAGTGCAAAAGTGCTAGTATGTTGACCTCCTCATTCTTTATTCTCTTACCCACCAAGTTTGTTCTTTCTATTGCATGCAAATTATCTTTTTAATATTGACTAAGTAATAATTTATCTAGAAATTTCAATGAAGTAATACCTTGTCAATTTCCATAAAATTCTGACAGCATAGATGAAGTTTGTTTAATCATTGCATTATTTTGATAGCTTTCTATTACGCTGGTGTCCTGTTCTGCTCAAAAGTAAACTGTTTGGCTCTATTTGTTTTCCGGGGTTCTTTCTTACCACGTTGAATATTTTGACATGGTTTTGTGAAAACCAGCATTTTTTGGGCGTCTTACTCTAAATGCATTCGGCTTATGTTGATGTTAGACTACTATTCATAAATTGATTTCTTTGTCGAATGGAATGTTTCTTGTACTAACCATGAGTCTTGTCTGATCAGGTCAGAGGTGAAGCTAACATATCATACATATGTTCGCGTTTCTATCGTGCTCCAGAGCTTATATTTGGTGCGACAGAGTATACAACTTCAATTGATATTTGGTCAGCTGGATGCGTCCTTGCTGAACTGCTTTTGGGTCAGGTGTGTAGTTTTGTTTTCATTATTATAATTTCAAAAACCTTCTGCAAATGATGCAAGTTTTCTTTTAATTATCTTCCACCTATATGCCATCTCACACAATTTGAGCATTTTGCTGCAGCCACTATTCCCTGGCGAAAGTGCAGTGGATCAGCTTGTACATGTTATTAAGGTACAGTTGTGTCTCAGCATGTAGTATAGGTTTCTAAAATCAAGCCATTTGTGTCATAAGTCAACTCTAAAATTCTTAATTGCACAGGTGCTTGGCACACCCACTCGGGAGGAAGTGCGCTGTATGAACCCCAATTACAATGACTTTAGGTTTCCACAGATAAAAGCACACCCATGGCACAAGGTCTGCATTTTTATCTCCTTCCTGATGCTAAGTTGAGTAGATTGAAAATATTGTACATTCTGACATGATTTTAACACTTAAAAATCATTTGTAGATATTCCACAAAAAAATGCCTCCAGAAGCTATTGATCTTGCCTCCAGGCTTTTACAATATTCCCCAAGTCTGCGGTGCACTGCGGTGAGTGTGGTTGGCTCTGCTTTTTTTGTTTGTTGTTTGTTTTTTTTCCTTTTCTGTATTCAAACTCATTTAGTAAATTAGTGTTGATTTGTTTACATCAGTCAATTTTTTCTGAATATGATCAAATAGTGGCCGTTATTCTGTAGAAATTTTATCCTAGCTATCTGAAAAGGATCTGTATCTGTTATGTAGCTGGAAGCATGTGCACATCCTTTCTTTGATGACCTCCGAGAACCTAATGCTCGCCTGCCAAATGGTCGCCCATTCCCACCTCTATTTGACTTCAAACAGGAAGTAAGTCCTTAAAATATTTTTCTTGGTCAGGCATGCAATCCTGAAGTGAACTATTGGCACAAATTATACTATTTTCCAAATGTTTAGAAAAGTTGCCCTGAATGGGTTCATACATCCACCGATCCATTTTCTAAATTTTTTACTGTTGACTGGGTACCCTGATTTTTCTCTTTAACACACAGCAATGCAGAAAAATCTACTATATACAATGTATCATTTTGTAATCATAATCAATGTGTTAAACAAAAAGGCAACTCCTCCTGTTTACAGTTAGCAGGAGCATCTCCCGAGCTTGCCAATAAGTTGATACCTGATCATGTGAAGCGGCAAATGGGGCTACAATTTGTTCCTATGGAAGGATCTTGATGACGAGCTTTAGGGAAACTTGTACACTAGTTGATGAGTTAAATGAAAAGTGGCACCATTATTTGTCTAGATTACCATGTTCACTTGGCCCTGGCCAGTGTAAAATTCATGCTGAACCTGAACCTGAGAGAGACTTGGGGTGCTGGATGGCTGCAGTTGATCCATCAGTATATCATATTATGTAATGTAATGCCTTTTGATTCTCTGTTGCTTCTGGTGGGTCTTTTATGTCCCTTTAGGCAAAAGCAAAAAATAGCCTTATCCCTTGCATGTTTTTTTATTGTAAAAGTCTACATGTCATAGTACTAGTATAGTTCAGTTTTGGCCATAATTGGTCAGAAAATGCTTCTGTGAGGGGGAAAAACTAAACCCTTTTTTACTGGAAGGGAAGTCAAGATAGGAATTGGTCTTCTGAGTTTTGATGTTGGTTGGCAGTGGCTGTGTTGGTTTTTGGGTTTAGTTTCTTCCCCACACGTTCAAATGTTCATATGTGACTGATGTGCAATGTTGCAGACAAGTTCCTTGTGAAATGTAATGTGCTTTCTTTTAAGTGTGGTCGATCTTTCATTTTATTTGTTGAATACTTCAATTTTAGCTCTTATTACTAGTCTCCCTGCACTCGTATGTGCAGGTTATATTATTGTAACTATTTGTTAGCTTTATAGTATTTGGTTTGTATTGTAAAAAATTTTATCTTACTATTTGCTGTGGTATAGGCTTTGATCATTTAATTAGTAGTTTCAAATTTGAGTAAAAACTTCTTGAGGGGAGATTCTGTCCCTCATTACAAGAGGGCATATAGTTGAGTTCGATTGGATTAGTCTGGTTCTATTTTTTGGTGGCTTAAATGAGACAAACATAAATCTTCTAAGTAAAATTGTTAAACGTAGTATTTGAAAGATAGCCGCTCGTTATTTGAAAAAATGCCTGCAATCTATTTATTTTGAATTTTTCAAGGACTTGGAATATATTTTCTCACTCTTTTGTATTGGTGATATGGTACATTATTTACTTATTAAAATTAATATTTAAATCAATGACAATAATATGAAAATTAAATTTCTAAATCAATTATGACATTTATAATTGTTAATCTCATAAACATAGCAGCCTATGATCTATCGTAACGTATATAATGGACGACAGCCCTCGTTCAAACTATTACTATTTTATTTTGGTACAGCTCAAACTAACAATATTATTGATCATAGCTTCTTCGTCGTATTTTTTCTATGATGAAATAATGATAAACATAATGTAAAATGTAAATTTAAAAACTAGATGATAATGTTGGTTTTTTGTAGCAGTCAACGACGCCGTTTAAAGAGCAGCCAGTCAGTTCCCTCGTATTAAATTTCGCGCCTCGAGTGACCACTCCCATACACGCACGCTCACATCAACCAATCACTAATTACATCTACACCGTCCATTCAGGACCATCCTCATCAACCAAATAATCGAACGGTCCTAACCAACCAGCACATCGTGCCGGAACAGGGAACTACCCCGCACGGAATCATAGCCTCTGAGCTCTATCACTGTTGTTAAACCACACAGACCATGCGACAATCACTGTCAAGTTCACGAATCTCGAGCATTCATTTCAATTCAATTTTGTTTTTCTTTATTCTACTCATTTTTGTAATAATTTTTCCTTGGTTTTTTTCAACTTCGTTCTTCTCGAGGCAGCCCTGAGAGACAGATTTTCCAAAAGGGGTTCCTTGCTTTTATTTCATGCTTGTGTGTTTGCAATTGAAGCAGAGTTTTTAGTCAAAAAGCTCAGAAGTTTGAAGGTCCCAGTGAGAAAAAGTTTCGAACTTTTTCAGTTCCCAGTACTTGATTTCGGTTGGTTCATGGAAGATGTCAGAGTGGTTGCTTGCCTCATCTCCTTTTTCCTGTGGTGTTGGGTGCCACCAATGGCTGTTGAGGGCACTGACACCCTTCTCTCTCCAAAGGGTGTCAACTATGAAGGTCTTTTTTGGCATTTCCCATTTTCTTCCTCATTTTCCTTTGTTTTGTTCCAGTGTTGCTAAATTTGTTCACAAATTTGGGTGTATTTTTTTAGTGGCTGCTTTGATGTCTATGAAGAGCAAAATGAATGATGAAATGGGTTTCTTAGATGGATGGGATATTAATTCTGTTGACCCTTGTACTTGGAACATGGTTGGTTGCTCTGCCGAGGGTTATGTCATTTCCTTGTAAGTGATGTTTCTGATTTCTGTTGCTTAATGTTGCTTCCTTTAACATAGATCTTAGCATTTTCATGTGTGGGGGGAAGAGAAGTGTTTTCTGTGTTTTTCTGTGATACAGTCCATGCTGTTATTTGATGTGTTATTATTAGTGGCATTTCCTTTTCAAGCTATAATAATGACATTGATGTATGTACGGTAATTTGCCGTTATGGCAGGGAAATGGCCAGTGCTGGTTTATCTGGAACAGTTTCCTCAGGAATTGGAAATTTGAGCCACCTCCGAACATTGTGAGTGCCTTTCTCTTGTACTTATTGTATTCATTTGTGTATAGTGGTGCTTTTTTCACTCAGCTGAATCTGAAAGATGCCTGGTTTAACATGTCTCTTGTTTTCAACTTATAATAATGAAATAATTTTCTCACTTGTATTGTCTTGTAGACCTTAATTTATACAAGCTACCATACAATGCAAATACTATAGAACTTCATTTATTTCTTATCACTAACTGAGTTTTTCTGTTGCTTATCTTAGGTTACTGCATAACAATCATTTATCGGGTCCTGTCCCGGCTGAGATAGGGAAGCTTTTAGAGCTTCAAACCCTTGACCTTTCCGGTAACGAGTTTGTTGGTGAAATCCCTAGTTCCTTGGGCTTTTTGTCTCATCTAAGTTACTTGTGAGTGTGGCTTGGCAAATACATTCATCAATGATGGCATTTTTTTTTTCCTTCTGTTTTTTGTTTTACTCCTTAGTTCCTAATTTATTCATGCTAAGTTTTTCAGGCGGCTCAGCAGAAATAAACTGTCTGGACAGATCCCTCGACTTGTTGCTAATCTCACTGGCCTTTCATTCTTGTATGCGCTCTATCTAACTTTGTTACACTTTTACCTCTTTCATTCTTCAAAGGCAGTTCCATAACCTTACCCTATGTTGTAGGGACTTGTCATTCAATAATCTCAGTGGTCCCACTCCAAAAATTTTAGCAAAAGGTTACAGGTGAGTTCTTTAATTAGTATTCAAATTTCCCTTAATACTCAAGGGTAAATTCTAATCACCCTTAATAAAGGACTAAACACTTGTAATACTAGCATATTCAGAGGTTGCATTTAACTAATGCATTTAACCTTACTGCAAAGGTCAATTCAATTAATCCATTTAACTTATTTAATTGAAGCCCATTCAATGATTATTTAATCACAATTTCTTGTAGGAGAAGGGTAATCTTGCCTTACTTGACTCTACTTCTTTTGTCATAGTATTTCAGGGAACAACTTGCTTTGTACATCTCCATCACAAATTTGTATGGGTGATTCAAAACCACTAAACGGTAATCTGCATTTAACTTGTATCTATTAAAACATAATAATCAGTGGACTGAAGTACACATCAATGATGATTCAATTACAGATACAGGATCATCTCAGAAAGTCAGGAATCATCACCAAAGGGTGCTTTCTGTTGCTATTGGTATAAGTTGCACATTCGTAATTTCGGTGATGCTTGTCTGTTGTTTGCATTGGTACAGATCACGCATCCTCTATACTTCATATGGTACTTTCTGAAACGAACTTCAGTACTTTTTTCCTAAATGTGCACATATTCTGACATTATGTACTGCTTACATTTGAAGTGGAGCAAGATTTTGAATTTGATATTGGCCATTTGAAGAGGTTCTCCTTCCGCGAATTACAAACCGCTACCGGAAATTTCAGTCCAAAGAATATCCTTGGACAAGGCGGCTTCGGTGTTGTCTACAAAGGATGTCTTGCAAACAAAATGGTGGTGGCGGTGAAGAGGTTGGGAGATCCCAATTACACTGGAGAAGTGCAGTTTCAAACTGAAGTTGAGATGATTGGCTTGGCTGTGCATCGAAACCTCTTGCGTCTCTATGGATTTTGTATGACTCCAGATGAAAGGTTGCTTGTTTATCCTTACATGCCTAATGGAAGTGTTGCTGATCGATTGAGAGGTTCGATTCATATTAATTCATGTCTTTAGATGAGGCTATGTACAATGTAGCTGAAGTAGATACATGCCATCTGCTTGATGAAATTGTAAGATATTTGTCTCAAAATTAATGACAAGTAGTGATTCGATTACTTGGAGAAGTCTGCAAATATGTCTTTTATTAACTTCTAATGTGTCTAGAGTTTGATATCTTCTTCCTTATTCCTAAACAGACACTTGTCGCGAAAAGCCATCTTTGGACTGGAACAGGCGAATACGTGTTGCTCTTGGGGCTGCGCGTGGACTCCTGTATTTGCATGAACAATGCAATCCAAAAATAATCCACAGGGATGTTAAGGCCGCAAACATTTTACTAGACGAAAGTTTTGAAGCTGTGGTGGGGGATTTTGGTCTCGCTAAGCTGTTGGATCAAAGGGATTCGCATGTAACTACTGCCGTGCGGGGTACCGTAGGGCACATTGCCCCAGAGTATCTCTCCACTGGACAGTCTTCTGAAAAAACAGATGTTTTTGGATTTGGCATTTTACTTTTGGAGCTCATAACAGGACAAAAGGCTCTGGATGCCGGAAACGGTCAAGTTCAAAAGGGAATGATTCTTGATTGGGTAAGTACCAAGTATATTTTCAAATTGTTTTTAAGCTCTTCCTTTTCCATTTTGTGTATCTTTTGTCTCATTGCTCTTTACATGACAATAAGTGCTCCTTTGGTCTAACTTTTAATAGGTGCTAAAGTACTTATGATAGAAGTGAGATAAATATTACTTCCTTTGTCACCTATTATCTGTCAGTCTCGTTTTTTGGTACATTCATAAATCAACGTATCTGAATACGTATTTAGATACATTAATTTATTAATGTACAAAAAAAAAAGTGTCTGATAATATAAGACAAAAGGAGTACTTTCTATAAAAGCGTCTGGGGAAAATATATTTTTTACTTTCTCGTTCAGAAAAAGTTAACAGAAGCAGGCCTTAAATAATCTTGACTTTGAGACAATATTCATTGCTTTTGCATAAGATTGCAAATAGCCTAGCTTGCCAAAACTGCAGCTCCATGCATTCGTTGCATCTTGCTCAAAATCTAGTTTCCTGAAATCTCACTGACCACAAATTCCTTCAGGTTAAAACTTTATTTGAGGAGAAACGGCTGGAAATGTTAGTCGATAGGGATCTGAAGGGATGTTTTGATCCAGTTGAGTTAGAAACTACTGCAGAGTTGTCTTTACAGTGCACTCAGTCACTTCCCAGTCTGCGGCCGAAGATGTCAGAAGTCTTGAAGATTCTAGAAGGCCTAGTTGGGCAATCGTTGAGGCCAGAGGAGTCACAAGGGGGAGGTAACCTATATGATGAGAGGACCTGCAGTTTCTCCCAAAATTATAGTGATTTTCATGAAGAACCTTCCTTTATTATTGAAGCCATTGAGCTTTCTGGACCTAGGTGACAATTTGTGTAGTCTGTTCCATTTTGCCAGTGTAACTGTAAATGAATTTTACATTTTATCATTGTAGATTAACATATATAGGAATTTTTGTATCTCCCCTTGCATTCTCTTTTTTCTTAGCTTGCTCAAAAGATTTAATTTTATTCTAAATGATTACATTCTGTAGAATATTTAGGGAACGTTCAAGGGTAGGCATAATAATGATGTTTTTTCCACTCTTGAATGATATATTGTCGCTAACACATTCTTAATTCTTAATTTGTGATTCTAAGGATGAAATTGTAAACAGAAATTCATGAAAATCTTCTCCCCTTTTTGTAGTTGTATTATTTGACACAAAAATGGAACTCTTGCACATTGATCTTAGAATCTCAAATACACTTAATACTATGTGAGATAAGGCTCTTTAAGTTGTTGTGAAGTTTTTGTTTATAAGCACGATAATTACAAGTCATTCTAATGAGTTTATGGCATGTTTCAGCGATTGTACACTTCACATTTTCAAATTAAATATGATGTTGAATTTGAAAGCCATAAATGGAGCCTCCAATAGTGCTTAAGTTAATGCGGATGAGGCAGCCTCTCAATGGTAAATCAACACTATGGCAACGGTCTGTTAGGAGTGAGCTCGATTTTTAGGGAGGACAAAGTCTTTCTTTTATCTTCACTTAAAAATAATGCTTTACTTAGTTCAAATGATTTAGGTATAGTAATTTCGAGCATGAGGTAGGGGTTAGGTAAAGTCAACCCCAGAGAGATGACTAAAGGAAGTTAGAAACTATTGAAAAGTGATAAGAAAAACTAAATCAATTAGGTCACCCTAAATACAATATATTTATTATTTATTAATTTTTTTTTGTTTGCCCGCTTAGTTTCAAGGCGAACCTTGACTAATCTGTGTCAACTCGGGCTGCGCACCTGACTGTGGTGGGTAAGTCTTCCAGCGGGGATAACTGCTTACACAAGATCTATAATCCGAGATTATTTATTAATTATTGAAAGTGTTGTAATCTAAATCAAAGAAATGTATATATTAACGGACGATTAACGTCCATGCATTAATAAGACAAGGTTACACGCCATAGAGGCATAAACACTATCCAATTCATTAACTAAATGTTTTCCTCTTGTATAAATTTGTGCCTTCAACATAAGGTTCATGAATAACTGATTTTTGACCCTATAATCCATACAGGAAGAAATCAAATTCCAGTTGTCCAAAAATGTCAATTTATGATTAATGCCATAATAATGTCAGTATTATATACCGGCAAAAACGTGGTTGTGGATGTAGGCACAAGAATCGACCAGCACATGCCATTGCCTTAGGCTTCAAATTTAAATCCCAAATTCCCAAATTGTTTTGGACCTCACTAATAGCTGGAAACGTGTAAGCCCCACCTGGAAACACACTCTCATGACTCATCCTCATACATATCATGGCCGGAACAATGACACCTAATACGATTGGTAGTTAGCTGAATTTCTTAAACATTTAATTTAGAGTTTAATCCTTAACAATATGTATGAAGAGGGTTTTGTAGCCAAAAATATATTCACTTTAGTGAACTCAAATTTTTAGAGGCATTGATTATTATTTTCTGCGGTAGATACCCTTGTTGAGAACAAAAATATATATAATGTTACGCCTCATTTTTTTCCATAATAGATAAACAATCATTTCTGTTCACGCATTGAATTTTCTAAGAAAGCCATTTATAAATCAACATGCACCAGACCTTTTTATAAAAGAATAAAGAACAAAACAAAAATGGAACCAAGTTGTTGTATCCCCATAATCCATATCTTCTCGTACCAATAACAGAAAAAAAAAATATCCCCATATAATCTTAATGAAAATTCGAAGGGGAATGGATTTTCTTACGTGCATGGCTTGATAATGCATGATATTTTATTATTGACTAATGTTGAAATTTATGGCAGAGAACTGATAATAAACTGAATTAGAATTTTTATTAAATGATAAAAAAAAAGTTAAGTGATACAAGTAAATTATAACCTTATATAGACAAATAAGCCTAACCAACTATTAACAAATACCTAATTATCAACTAACTATACTCTAAGAAAGCGAGACCTGAACTTGGCCTAGAGGCTTTTCATATTGGGCTATGCCCCAAATTTATATGGTTCATCCTTTAGGAGCATCGGTTAATGGTTATAGTGATTAACGTTACTTTATTCAATAATGATCTTGCCCTACAATGCAAAGTTGCCCTTGCTATAAGAGGATTTGTTTATTTTCTGGACGACAAATCATTATGAATATACACTGTAATCGTTGATTGAGCTAAATCCATGAAATTAATAGTGCTAAGCAAACTCAGCACACGTAAAAATGTAGTGTTATTTGCATTAGATTGTATTGACTCATATTTTATCTATTAAATCTTATTTAGTGATAAATGATATGTGAGTCACCACAATATCTTATATAAAACAAGTATATTTAATTATAATTTTTTTTTGGTACACGATGTAGGTATCCATAATTTCTTGTTGGCTTGTAGACACTTCTAATTGTGGAACAACTGACCTAGAGATTTAAGACTATTTTATATCTAAAGTCAATGATCGAACCCTGATATTTAATTAAAGGAGGATGAGATTATAATTTTATTATTTAAACATATAAAACAATTTTTTTTTACTCTTATTCGATGATATCTTGTCATGTTAGTAAAAGTGGTTAATTTTCACACCCATTACCTTAAAATAAAACCACTTCCACTGTGTTACATGTAATTTAATGATGTTGTAACACTATTTTAGAGTAACATCATATAGAAGTTAAAGTTAGCTTAAATAATGCCTAAAAAGCCTATGTATAAATAACACTACCACAAACCAAAAACCTACCACATTTCTGAATGTCCAAATCAGGGACCGTCAATCAATATCATTATGTTCTTAGATCAAGATCTAATGAATTTCGTTGAAGCCGATTGAATGAAAAGATGGATCATGGATTATAATCATCATAGATGTCTTTGTAAGAAAAAAGTAGACATAAATATGTTTTACCCCACTTAAAGGACAATCACTAAGTTAAAGAAAGTTAACGGGAAAAGCTCAAAACTATGCTCCTACACCTTTTGTCTTATCGTTCTACAAGGCCTTGTACTAGATTAGAAAAACCACTAAACTAGTCAACTTTATAGTTTATACTACACCAAAACAAAAAACTAATTCAAGGTATTAAATAATTCGAAAGTAGATCCTCTTGTGTATATACGTCATATAATACACATAAGGGAATTATCAGAGATTTGTTTCACGTGAAATAATCTTGTGGAATCTCTCGACGCAAACACAAAAAAATGTTTAAAAGGGACAAGCGGTTGCGGCGTTCTCGGTGAAGAACAGGGGCGTGAATTAACAATTGAGAGAAGAGTGAGAAGTGAGAACAGGAAATGCAAATATAATTATATTAATAATCACCGGATGGTGATTTTGATTACAAAGTATCATTGCTGAGGGTTAAGGATTTTAGTAGAGATCACAGTGCAGAAAGGGGAGAAAGGAGTGTCAAGGTTGAGAGAGGCTACGATTTATGAACTACTCCTAGGAAAGCAACAAAATAAAGTGAAAAGAAAAAGTGGTGGCGTACGCTGATCTTCCGTGGGACTGCTGATTGTCGGCTGGGGGACTTACGTGAGTCAGTAGGAGTGTTAGTGAACCACCGTGAGTTTAGCCCAGGAGCCCTGTATTTATAAAGTTTCAGGCTCTTAACTGTTGTTAACCGTCTTCCCCCAGCCCTTCAATGGTTCTCACTTCGAACCGACGTGGCTTGCATAACTCAAGCCAGTTATGCTTGCATGTGTGACACGACGTGCATTGATTTCTTTCGTCATCTCCCTTAGCAGTTGTGCCACTTCTCTGAAGGTAGGAAGTTACTTTCCTTCGTGGCCACGGCAGATAGGAGGTTATCTCGTGTGTACAAATTTGTTAGTTGTTCCCTCCATAAGATGCACTTTGTAACATGTTTTTCCGCTAAGTCTAGGGGTAGGAACAGGCTAGGTCAGGCTAGGCTTGTTTCGTTAATTTTTGGCCTAGGCTTGGCTTATTAACTGTCATAGGCCCATTTTTTGGCCTGGCCTAGCCTGTTTGGGAAGCTTGGCCTGACTTGGAGCCTAATAGGCTTGCTTGTGTATTTTTTATTATGAAAAAATAAAAAATAAAATAATATATGCAATTTTTAATTTTTCAAAAATAATCATAACAAAGTATTGTTTTTGTTAATAACTTAATTTCTTAATATAATAATATTTTAAAGTAAAAAAATTATAATATATATAAGTATTTCTTGATAGAAGGGAGAGAGTTTAACTAAATATATAACATTTATTATATAACAAGCAAGAGTGTATTAATTCAATATGAATCAAAAAGAAATTTTCAATAAAGAATTGAAATTCTAATATGCTCATGAAGAAACGGATCAAAAACAAGTCTGAGCAATGTGAATATCCTTTCTGTGAGAGAAAAATCAAATTTTCATCCATTGATTTTATCATTAAGAAACCAAAATCCATATCCCAAAAAAGTTTGCTCAACTTTATTAGGTATATCACCAATTATTGCTTAATATGTGATAGCAAGATCATAAACAGAATATATGGCATTTTACTAACAAAAAAAAGGAAAATGCCAGCACAACTCTTTTACATTATTTAGATGAGATGAGAGTGTGAGTGTGGGAGAGTCCTAGGGACTCTTTAGATTAGGGTTTCTTTAAAAAGAAAAATTAAATAATAAAATTATATTAATAAATATGATTACATAAAATGTTACAAAAAGTAATGTTAGTTTAGTGGTTAAGATGTTATTTTGGTATGGTGAAAGTTTCTAGTTCGAGTCTTCCTGTGAGTAAATAGGCTGGCCTAATGGGCCAGGCTACAGGCCCTGACAGGCCACCTGGCCTATTCCCACCCCTAACTAAGACTTGAATTATGATGCAATACTCGTCCTAGATAGGGCCATCATCATGACGCGACCTTAGTCATCTATGGATGACTTATCATCTTTGTGATCGCTTGTATTGGTCATCGAGCCGTAGCGTCGACACCTTCATTAGCTAGTGACCTCTAAGTCACCTTGAATTCTGTTACAGGATACAATAATGTATACAATTAAGGATACGATTTGTTATTAGATTCAATTAAGGATACAATTTGCAATTAGAAGATTGGAACCAAATATAGAAATATATTTGTACATATCCTAGATTAGTAGCATGGATTGATACAAGACCAAATAGTAGGAAGGCTATATTAGAAAGTCTGCATTCCATGTGATTTGTATATATACAATTTTGGTTAGTGAATAACAAGAAGACAGATTGGACAAACATTTTTAGCATGGTATTAGAGCGAACCAAGCTCTGATATCCGATAAACACACGGTATTTGTTTGCTGCAAAGATGGTAGAAGAAAAGGAGGACTTTGAAGCAAACCAAAACATAGAAACTCAAGGTGATGAGACAAAGAAGGCCCCCTCGCCTTACGAGTTGAACGCGAGCGACAATCCCGAAAACATAATCACGCAAGTACAATTGCATAGAGAAAATTATGAAGAATGGATCATTGATAGTGGGGCCTCAAATCATATGACAGGAAACTTGAGCAGCTTATGTCAACTTCAAAGTTTCCAAGCTTGTTCAGTAAAATTGCCAAATGGGGATTGCGTATGGGCCAGCAACAAAGGAGTAGTAATTATTGATGAAGGACTCAAACTTGAACATTAGGGTCGTCGCTCATTGTGGAGTGGAAACACACCACCGTAGCTCGTCGATCGTCTTGCTTTCTTTCATTTCTCCTTATAAGCTATAAAGCATCCATGTCTATGGATAGCTAACCTTCCTATTGTTAGGATTTGATGAGTTTTATTGCTTGAATGTATCCATCTTAACTTCTTATATATGAATCTATGTTATTCAATGATTTCAATGAATTGATCTTGCATTTAATGCTTGATTTGAAGCCTGATTTTGTGAGTGAAAACTACATCATTGGGTTGGATCTGGATCAAATAATCTAATATTCCTAATTGCTAGACATAGAGTTAGGTTTATTAGTCATTTTAACACCTGGAGCTATATCAGTTTGCTTTGTTAATTGTGCGAGACGTTGACAAATAACGAGAATCAAATGATCTTATCACACAAGACATATGTGATTTAAGATAAGAACTGGTGTGAGGGAATCAAGAATTTGATAGATCATATACAAGGAATTATTGGATATGTAAAAGTGATATTATGAATCAAATCCCAACAGCTTCCTTTACCGTGTACAACTTTGTTCAACTTATTGCTTATTTTACAATTTCCCATCTTTATAAATTTGCTATCACAAATGATAATTCAACCTCTTATTGTTTAAGTAACAAAATCAAAGAACGACATTGTATTACCAATTCCCAGAGAACGACAACCCTTCCACTGTACTGTAATTGAATCCCTTGGGAATTTGAAAGCGGAATGGTAGATAAGAAACACAAACAAAAACAGAAAAGATTTCAACAGTCTTCAAGATGAAATTTAAGCCTAATGGATTTATTGATCGCCACAAAGCATGCCTTGTAGCAAAAGGATACACACAGACTGATGGGATCGATTACAAAGAGACATTCAGTCCAGTGGTCAAATTGACCACCCTTCACGTGTTATTGGCACTCACTGTAGTCAAGGGTTGGTTTCTACATCAACTTGATGTCAATACCGTCTTTCTCCATGGTGATTTGCATGAGGAATTTTATATGGTACCGCCTCTAGGATTGCCTTTGTTTGATCCCCATCTTGTTTGTTAGCTCCAAAAATCCCTTTATGGGTTGAAGCAGGCTAGTTGGCAATGGAATGAGAAATTAACCTCTGTTCTACTCCACCATGGCTACACGCAGTCCAGGTCTGACTATTCTTTGTTCTGCAAGACAAATGGGGGCTCTTTTACTATCATTCTAGTCTATGTCGATGACTTGGTGCTGGCTGGCAATGACCTCACTGAAATTCAATCTCTCAAAGCTTTGCTACATTCTCATTTCACCATCAAGGATCTTAGCACACTCAAGTACTTTCTCGGGATGGAGATTGCCCGTAGCTCTAAAGGGATTGTGTTGTATCAAAGAAAATATACCCTTGATCTTCTGAGTGAAACTGGTTACACTGCAGCCAAACCTGCGTCTACACCTATGGATTATACAATCCATCTTTCCAAGGAGTCTGGTGATCCTCTTTCTGACTTTGGTGCGTATTGCCGTCTCATTGGGAGGCTTATCTATCTCACCTAGACACGACCGGATATATCCTTTGCTGTTAACAAACTGAGTCAGTTCCTTTCATGTCCCACTGTTGTTCGTCTTCAGGCTGCTCAGCGAATCCTTTGCAATCTCAAGGCCGCCCCTGGCACTGACATGTTCTTCCCTTCAAACTCTAACGTACAACTGCAAGGTTTCTCTGATTTTGAATAGGGGGCATGCCTGGATACTCACCGATCTCTCACTGGATATTGCTTTTTTCTTGGTTCTACCCTTGTGTCCTGGAAGAACAAGAATTTCTGAGACCGAGTATAGAGCCTTGGCTCACACTGCTTATGAGGCTCAATGGATTCTTTATTTGCTGGCTGATTTTGGCATAGCCATTCCCCCTCTAGCACTGTTTTGTAACAATTAATCTGCCCTCCACATTGTTGGTAATCCTTTGTTCCATGAGCGCACTAAGCATTTTGAGCTTGATTGCCACCTCGTTTGAGAGAAATTATAGGCAAGCATCCTCAGTTTGTTTCCCATTGCAACTTTTGTTCAAGTTGCTAACATCCTCACGAAGCCACTTGCTCCAGGGCCTTTCAATGCTTTAAAATCCAAGCTGGGTATGCTGGATTTTCATACTCCAACTTGAGGGGGGGTATTACCATATAGTTAAACTTCTGTTAGGCGGTTAGTTTGTTAGAATAATTTGTTACGCAGTTAGCTTGCCGTTGGGTTGTGGTTCACCCTTGTAATCAACCCAAGGCTCACTATAAATACTTTTATACATACTGCTATGATGATTGAGTAAAATATTCAGTTCAAGAATTCTTCTTCTTCCTTTTTTTCTTTCGTTTCTGCTCTGCTAAAAAGTTCTCTTCCATAGAGTTTGTGAAATGTTATGTTCAATATTCTTTAATTCTGGCAACGTATTATTTATTTATTTAAAATGAAATATTTTATTGTGTTTATTTGCTCATGGATGAAATTCATTGCGATATCCAGATTCTCAACTTATATTAATATACGCTTGTTATTTGTAAATGCAAATATCAGTTCAGACAAAACATAGGAGCCAGAAATGACAAGTGGAAGTTGAATATGCCATTGTTTTTCCCGATTTCAATACTAGAGTTGTTTTTTATTTTTATTTTTTTCTACTACATGAGTTGTTTTTTCACTTAGTTATCACTCAATTCATAGTTAACAACAAGTTAACAACTGGCAAATTTCGATAATAAGGAAAAATGATACGGGTGCAACTAGCAAGAGTTATTTTTAATATTTTTTTCCTTCTATAAATCATACATTTAAGTATCTTACCGTATTTAAATAAAACTGCATCCAATAAAATAATACTAATACAAAAAAAAACTGATAACAACACACGATAAATAACAAATTATCAACACGCACATAAAATACATTAAATAAACGACACACACACAAAAAATAACAAATCAACGTCACACACAAAAATGAAAAGTAACAAAATAATGGATAATACTTCTATTTTATCTAACAGATTGGTGGCCAGTGGCAGTACTCTCTAGTCATCAACCTGAATGAAACAAATAGACTGTTTTCTTGTTTCTTTAGCTAAAACTGAAAGGCCATTTTTTTAGATCCATGGAAAATTCTCCAATTTCACCACAGCCATAAGGAGCTGACCCTCTTCTTGGCGATTCTGGTTACGACACTAACATGAATTAGACACACATATTCACACCCACTTATCCATTACAACCGGCAATTATAATCTTACAAGTTACATCACACACTTTTGTGGCAGATAAATGTTTCCAACAAAAAAATTGTAGTAAGGGTTTTGATAAGCCCTTGTTAAATAAACAAGAACCTAAGAATTTTTTAAGGAAATGAAAATTATCAATGGATCAAAGCGTTAGAAATAATAAATATTTCATCTTTCATTTTCTTTAGAACATTTGGCGGCCAAACTTTTGTCGGAATTAACTCAATATTATCAGGCAAATTTATTTACATGCATAGTTTTAAAAAAATTAAAAATATTGATCAAATTAATTCTTTTTTATGGAAAAAACAATTTCTAAAAAGTTATTTACAAAGAACTAATTTGGTCTATATTTTTTAGATTTTTTAAAACTATTTGAAAAGTTTTATTTTGTCTAATGATATTTTTGTTCCCTTTATTCAAATAATATATGCTTTTGACTGAGAGTTAGTAGCTTCCGTGCTAATTTTCTTAATCTTGTGTCAATGAATTGTGTGATCGAATTTTCTTAAAAAACATATATATTTTACTAATTCTTAATACATATTTTTTGGTGTGTGCCCTTAATAATAATGATAATAATAATAAATACTTTCTCTTACAAAATAAAATAATAGTAATAGAAAATACTTTGTATTTTATAATAGAAAAATATTTTATGTACTAATTATATAAGAGATATCGTCTTGATTTATACTATATATATTTTTTCCAATATCACATATTCACATTTTTTTTTCTTGATAAACACACATTCACATTCATTAATAGATGAGATAAGGGTGAATCCAACCAAAATTTTATTTAATACCGAATAAAATGGGCGTTAATATTATTTCCGTATACATATAACTACTTTTTGTTACAGTTGTCAAATGTCAGATTCAATCCATCTGTGTCTAAGAAAAAAGGTTTTATACGAAACCTTCCCATAAAAGACAAAACCCCATTTTAATTCTTACTTATCCTTTGCTTTGTCCACTAACCCCATTCAATTAAAATGATTCAACTGCACTCATTCTCCTTTTCGTTACTGTTCTTCCCCCACTTCCTTTCTTCACCTAACCCTTGTTCCTACTTGAATATTTTTTTTTCCATTTCTTCCACAAGCACCCTAATGATGCAAAGGTTGGATTGAAACATTCCCAGATTGAATTTTTCAATTCTGTTTGTATAATTTAATATTTTGAGGTAAAAATCCCTTTTCTTCTTTGCGGCTATTTTGGGGGGTTTTGTCTTGTTCCCATTGGAAACTGAGGTCATCAATTTTTTAATAGATGACATCCCAAGTTTTCATTTTTCAATAAAATTTTGATGGTTTATGATAATTCTGAAGATTATGTCTCGAATCATGAAGTGGGTCGTTGAAAGTTTGTTATTTTCCAACTTTCATTTGATCACATTGCTGCTCATTCTCTGTAATTAAAAGAAGCATTTTTTTCTCTGTAAATTTTATTTTTTGGTGGGGTTTTTGCACTGTGGCATGTGTGTGTTGTTGGGGATTTATTTTCAGGTTTAAGAATATTTGAGTTGAACGAATTATTGGTAATGGATCAAGCCGCAAGTGAAGGAGGAGGAGGCGAGGTACTGGGTCCTGTTCATGATGATGGGGTTGATAAGAATTTGAGTCCGTTAGCTGAAGGGGTTGCAATTGATGCAGTAGGTGAGGGCAGCTTGTGTGACAGAGCTAGTGTAAGTGGTGAAGTTGGGAATTCAGAAGAAAGGGGCAAGGATTCGGGATCGAATGAGGAGCTTAAGGAGGAACCCGAGGGAGTTGGGGGCGAGGAAAAGCTTGATCAGCAGAAAATTGGTGATACAATGCCTGGGGTTGATCAAGGAACCAGTTATAATTCAAACAATTTGGTTAATTGGGAAGTGCTCGAGACTGTGGTTGTAATAGAGCCTGATCAGACTGAGTATGTTCACGGGGATCAGAGGAAATCGGAATTAAAAGTTAGTGAATCAGGGCTGAGCAAAGAATCCATGAAAGCAATGAAAGGGGTGCCCGAAACAGATAAAAGTTCATATGTGATAAATATAAAGTGTGGCAGCCGGAAAGGGCTTAGTGAGAGTTCGGAAGGCGAGAGGATTTGTAGGATTTGCCATCTGGCTTCTGGGCGGCCATCAGATGCAACAGCTGTTGTTACTGCTAATGGTGCTACTACTAGTACTGATTTGATTCAGCTTGGCTGTGCATGTAAAGATGAGCTAGGCATTGCGCACATTCATTGTGCTGAGGCGTGGTTCAAGCTTAAAGGAAACAGGTATTCATTTCTTTACAATTACTACCAGTTTGATTCTAGTTTGCAGAATAACATTAAGATTCTTTTTTGATGTTTTTTGCATTAAATCTTCAGCATTGGTCACATTCCTGATGATGTCTACTTATTTCAAATTCCTTACGCTGAAGCTTATAGAGATTCATGTGTGTTTGTGCACGCAGATGTGCAAACACTTTTGTATGTGTGCAGATGTGCATGCTTGTGTGCATTAGTTATTGTAATGGTTTTATTATTATCATATATCTTCCAGGTCTTATGAAATATTTCCAAGTATGTGGCATCCTTATAGTTGTGTTATTAGATTAGAATAGGATTTAAGTATGTTTTTTCCAACACCATCATCACCATGAATATAATCTGTCCTTCAAATTCAGACTTACAGTTGAGCTTATGCTTAAATTTTACCCTCATAAGGCCCTTTTATTTGAGGCTGAGCTCTCACTAGTGAACTGGTTCGTGTAGTAGCTCATTGCTGTTTTGCGTCGGATGTCTACATCTCTACTTGGAGAACTATTATTTACTGAACTGAGACACAGCTGTAGCTTGCATATCAATAGCTATCAGACTATTTGACATTCCTATAGTTTGATGATGAAGATTCTTTTGAGTCTTAAGTTTCTCTGTTTTGATGATTTATAGTTATGGGGTATGGACTAGGAAAAGTAAGCTTATATTTTCATTCCCCCAAAATTATACTTTCCCTTACAAATTAAATTTTATTAGATAAATAGAGGCATAACAATCTTTAGTTCTATGTCAGTTCTATCGTTAGATGCCAAATTCGGGAATCGGTATCATGTCAAGTGAGTTCTGATGAAATACAATCTGTTATCACTGATTATGATTCTTGTATCATTTACAAACTAGTTATTCATTGAATGATTTTGTGGTTCCTTTGTTCTGTGCTAGTTCTATTTTTAAATGCCAAATTCTGGAAATTGGCTCAATGCAAGTAAAAGTTTCTGTTACAAGATTAAATAAATTATTCATTAGCTACTTTCTGTAACCATAGGTTATGTGAAATATGTGGTGAGACCGCAAAAAATGTGTCGGGTGTTGCTGATACCGGATTCATGGAAGAGTGGAATGAAGGCAGATTCATGGACAATGATAACTCATCCCGCAGGTTCGGTGGGTGTTGGCGAGGGCAGCCATTTTGTAACTTCTTGATGGCGTGCCTTGTAATTGCTTTTGTACTGCCGTGGTTTTTTCGTGTAAATATGTTCTAGCCGTGGAATCTTTCGGTACTCTCACAGTTTCCATTCTTAATATACATGCTTATATAGTGAATGGATGATTGGTTCATGGCATACATTCTTCTGTCACATGACACATACAATCTATTGGGATTTCAGTGAGTGCTTCTCAGGGTCTAATGTATATATACAAGTTTCAAGCTTGACAAGTGATTGAAAGATAGTGTGTGAATGAGGTAAATATTGATACATCTTTGGTTCCTTTTTTTTCTCCAAGAAGACGAGAAAGTTAGAATATATTTTACATTTGGGGTGACACATCTTATTGTAAATAAAGAATTTGCTGCAAAACACACAGAAAGAGCCTCTTCTTCTTGTTCCTTTTTCTCTTTTTCATTTATTTTACTTCCTTTCCATGTTAAACAATTTTGAGCATTGACCGCTTGTTGAGTGGCTTCTCTTTAGGATAAACACATTCTTTTGAGGTAATTGTTTTGTGAGCCCCAAACACATCACTTGCATTTACATATTAGAAATTTAGTATGATAAGCAGCTATAGGAAAATGTGAGGATATTTCATGGTTCGTAGAAAAAGGAAAGAATTGAGTAACCTATTTGTGTTACTCTCCTTCTAAAAAAAAAAACGTCTCGAAACATAAGATGAGTTACATATTAGAGTATTCTCGAATATATCAATGTCTTGATGATTTGCAAACTTTACTATTGGTCAAACCTTATGTATTAGTATATCACACATAGATGTAAAATCACGTGTAAGCTTGGTTTTAACGAAACATCTATAAACATTTAGTACAGTGGTCATGTAAATAAAGTCTTGATCTTGACTAATGACGCAGAGACATCTGTCATCTTTATTCGTTCTTTAGGTGAATCTGCACAACAACTCAAAGCTAATATCAAAATTGATGATATATGAGGCAATATGTCATCAATTTGTTCACCATGTTGTTGTACTAGATTTGAATCCACAACTTCCATGATTGAATTGTGCATTGACTGACTAATCCAATTTTTCAAGCTCAATCCTGTTGCAAACATGTCATCTGTTGGCTTCTTTCTTGTGAAAACTTCCATTAACATAATCCCATAGCTGTACACATCTCCTTTGACAGAGACTACTCCCTCAAATCCGTATTCTGCATGTCAATGCTGATTACCGGTTATGAATTATTCTAAATATATATAATAAACAAAACAAAGTGGATACATTATTAGAGTTTAAACTTGTAATCAATCACTTGTTATTAATTTTGCTAATTACAAAAGGAAAACGGATTCAATGCCTTTGAGATGCCCAAAACCACATTTCTCAAAATGTTCACTTAGAAATTTGAAGTTAGTAAATTTAGGACAATGGTTCACTCAAACCTGATTGTGTGTGTGAGGAAACTTATTTAATAGTAATGGTTAATTAAGATAGAAAGAGATATGGAAAATGATAAGAAATCACCTGGTGCAAGGTAGCCAAGTGTCGCCAAGGTTTCAGTATGCGTTTTAGAATTGCCCTCATCCAAGAGCTTGGCAATGCCAAAGTCACCAACATGTGCAACCATGTCTTCATCCAATAAAATATTAGCAGGCTTCAGGTCGCAATGAACAACTGGTGCTGAAGAGCTATGATGAAGATATTCCAATGCAGATGCCACGTCTATCATTATACTCAACCTCTGTAAGAAATCTAAATAGTAGTTGTGTGAGTATAACCATTTGTCAAGACTTCCATTTGACATGAACTCCATTACCAAAGATTTGAAATCAACATTTGTGCAGCTGCTGATAATCTTAACAAGATTTCGATGGCGCAAGTTCCGCATTGCGTTGCATTCTACCTCAAAGCTATTTGATGTTGCTTCCAAGTGCACATCAAACACTTTAATTGCAACCATCAAACCACTAGAGAGCATCCCTTGATACACAGAACCGAAACTCCCCCTTCCAAGTAAATTGCTCTCGCTAAATCCATCAGTGGCTTGCACAAGTTCATAATAGGAAATCCTTTTTGGTGCTCCTAAATTTGATGAATTTGTTTCAAGCAGATTTCCCGCATTTTTCCTTTTGCGCTGTAGAAATATTATGCATGTAGCAACCAAAATGATAGAAGCAATTATGGGCAAAATGAATTTGATTAAAAGCATCTTTGCCCTTGTCCTTTTCCTGACGGCTTGTTTAGCACATGGATGAACCTGTAGGCGAGGATTGCCACAAAGTGCTTCATTAAACATGAAAGATTGAGCAGTGAAATTTACAAACGGTCCACCGCTGGGGATCTCTCCTTGTAATCTATTGTAAGACAAGTTGATGTATGTAAGATGGGTAAGTGACTCGAGGGATTTTGGGATCACACCAGAGAAAAGGTTTTGGGACAAGTCCAAAGAGCTTAAGCTTACCATTTCGCCAAGCGATGCAGGAATGACCCCTTGCAATTTGTTACTGGCCAAGGACAGATCTTCCAAAGTTTGCAGGAAACCGATGGTTGCAGGGATGTTTCCTGAGATCTCATTTCTTGACAAATCCAATAGTGTAAGAGCTCTGAATGTCCCAATCACAGGTGCAAGTGTTCCAACAAAGGCATTGGAGGATAAGTCTACCTCTAAGATATCTTTGAGATTCAAAAATGAAGAAGGTATCTCAGAGGTTAATCTGTTAGAATCCATGTAAACATATCTTAGAGAAGTCATATTTCCCAAGCATGTTGGTATCGCTCCAAAGAGCTTATTATATGATAGAGACAACACACTCAAACTCGTGATTTCACAAAGTTGATCAATGATGGATCCCTGCAGCCCATTGGAGTCCAGAATCAAAGCTTGAAGATTATCTAACCCTTTGATTGTTGCAGGAATTGGCACACTAAAATCATTCTCGCTCAGAGCTAATCTCAGCAAATTGCTCATGTTTCCGACTTCCAGTGGAATGTTGCCATGAATTCCGCAAGAATCTGCCGAGAAGTATTGTAGAGACTTGGATAAATTTCCAATTGACTTGGGAAGACTTGTCAATAAAGGATTATCTGATACTTCTAGATACCTCAAACGCCTACAACTTGTCAAGGAAGAAAAGAAGTTGGAGTTGGCTTCATGAGAATCATCAATGGTTAAATTATTTTCATATAGACGAAGTCTTTCAAGGAATCTTAAATCTCCAAATATATCAGGTATGATTCCGCTGAATTCATTCGTACCCAATGCGAGGATGGTGAGCATAGAAGCATTGGATAAACCTTTTGGAATGTTTCCAACAAATTTGTTATGAAACAAGTTTACATCCTTCAAGTTAGGTAGGGCACGTCCCATGTCCGACGGAAGACTGCCTGATAGAGAATTCTTTCTAAGAAAGATAACTTGCAACGTTGTAATGTTGAAAAGCTTCGACGGAATAGGTCCGCTCAATTTGTTATCTCCCATTGATAGATGCTGGAGTTGTTCTAAATTGCCAATCTCCATGGGAATTGAACCTGGGACGAATAAGAAGCAAACAGAGCAATGGCAGAGCAGTAATACTTTAGATGAAACTAGTGGCAAGCAAATGCATATATATGACAAACTCAACAACGTATACGTATCATTTTCACAAACAATTTGGGATAATACCAGAAATGACAGAGGAATTGATGAGAGAAATTAAAGGAATACAAAAAGCAAGGTTCATATGTTTGTTTATTAATAGTTCAAATTCATGCAAGCATTTCAATGTTTAGTGTACTTTATATTGTCAAGTAATAATTATATTATCTTTTATATGATTTTTCAAGTAATTATAATATTCAAATATTTTTAATGAGTTGACTACATGTGATTAATAAATGACATTTGGTATTATATATGTCTTGTGTTAAATAGTGTGCTCGTCATTTAAAGGTTATTACCTGATAAAGAGTTATCAGATAAGTTGATGTATTCAAGTGAAGTCAAGTTGAAAATTGCTGGTGGTATGATTCCCGAGAGCGAGTTGTATCTGAACATCAAATACTTTAAGTGGCGAAGTTGGCCAATCACAGATGGAATGGCTCCTTTGATGAAATTTGATGAACAGTCCAAATACTCCAACTTTGACAAGTTGGACATTGATTGCGGGATGGAACCACCAAGCTCGTTGTGGCTAAGGTAGAGCAACCTCAAACGATGCAAGCGAAACAACTCTTGAGGCAACTCACCGTGGAACCTGTTGCCTTTAAGGTCAAGATCCACAAGGAAGGACAGATTTCCCACGTGTGGGGGAATGGTGCCTGCAAGGCCCATGTTACTAAGGTTCAAAGCCTTCACTCTCCCATGTTGCAAATCGCAAGTGACACCAACCCAATTGCACAAAGAATGATTAGAAGAAGAGAAGGTTGACCAATTGCTAAGCATGCGAGAGGGGTCAGAAGTGATGGAGGACTTGAATGCAATAAGAGCAGATTCATCTGTGCTCATGTTTTTCCTACTCATAGCGAAGCAAGCCCATAAGTAGTAACACAGTGAGAGGCCGAAAATAATGGAGACACGATGAGAGCACAGTTTGGCCATTTAATTTTAGTACTGTTGGATTGGATAAGTAGTAGTAATAGTCTACTCACCCAGGATTTATATAAGACGAGAGAGAGTATATAGCTTGCACAATTATTTTAATTTTGATTTCTCCCACCTGCTTCATAGTTCATAGGAAATTACTTCTCACCTTCTTTCCCTTTTTTATTCTCTCTCATCTTTTCATGTAAGATGCACATTTTAGTATTTATTTATTAATTTATTAATAAACTTCTGGCTTGATTGACTTGGGTCCACCCTTCCATCATCATGTCAATATAATTTGGACCACTGCTAGGCCGCCGGACCCCTACTATCACCAGCCATAAAAATAATGAAAAATAAAGAATGCATCCACTCTATATGAGCAGCCATAACGGACCCTAAACCCTTTTAAATTGTATGTTATTTATACTTTTTTTTGTTAATGGAATATATATTGGACCAATACATTGCTTATTTATTGTTGAATGTGATTTTAGTATAATGTAAACTATTAAAATTTCATTTGGTCCAATGGTAGATGAAAAATATGTGAGATGGTGTATCATAATAGAATGCAGAAGAAAGAAAAATGATTTCTCAAAATGATTTCTCTTTTCTTTAGTATGGTCAAACATATTTTTTTAAAAGTGTTAGTTAAAGGGTCTCATAATATATTGTGAGATAATGATAAAGAAAAAACATATTTTAATATGTTTAAATAATATGGTTGAGTTAAACTACAACTTGGATCATCCACGTCCAAAAGAAAATACAACTTGGATCAACTACCGGGAACAAAAATTTAATTAAGCCAAACTTTTACACTTGTAATACATCGAAGTATAATTTAATGATTGAGAGTATCATTTTCCATTCCAAAAGCAAGTCTTTCCCCGTTGTTGCAGACCACAAGTCATATTAAGATGAAATTGGGAATGAGATTAATTTCTATGAAATAACAGTGTAAAATTTTTATATTATTATTTAATTATGTTATTATATGAGAAAAAATTTAATTAATAAAGATAAAATTTAATTATTTTATTTTTGTGACAACACATAATTAAATAATAATACATATTTTATTTTTATTTAATTTTTTGTAATGGCAATAAATTTTATTAAACAAAGAGAAAAGTTCAGACCAAAATTTAAAAAATAAGAGAGAAGTCCATTTCTTGGTTAGTTCTCTTTTATAAACAAAGGGACCCAGGCCCCTAAGCACAACTAGCTGGTCAAAGAACTACAAAAAAAAAAATTGCTCGTGGACTGTGATTGGCATAGTGCTCTTCAGATGATCAGAAATCCTTCTAACTAGAGGCATCCTTCTTTCTTCATTGTGTCTAAGATCCGTCAGCTCCTCAGTCGTGATTGGGAGGTCAGCCTTCAACACGTGTTTAGGAAAGCTAATAGAGTGGCTATGGTAAGTGGAGCCAAAATTATGCTTATTTTTATAATTTGACTTATTTATAGTCAGTTTGTGAGTTTAAATAGGTCAGTCTGTTAGTCTATTTATTTTTTTTAAATTAAAATTTTGGTTTATTTTTTATTATTTAAATATAAAGTTGTGAATAAGTATGCACGATCATTTTTAATTATTTTTTATCATCTATCTATTAATTAATTAGAAAGAAATAGTTTAAATGGTTAATTGCGATATTATATTACCTTTTTTGTTCATTCAACTGTCTTGTTTGAAATATATCAAATGCTTTCAAATGCTATTTAAAATGGATTCATGAATTAATACAACTTTTATTAATTAAATGACGGTATATAATATGGATATGAGTACTGTTATGTTATTGATCATAAACACAGTTAGAACTTATTCTCGTAGATTAATCAATAATAAACAAGGTTTGAAAGTATATATCAAATTGTAGGCGTAGGCACTCATTGAAGGAATAAAATGTAAAATTTATCAATATCTATGTCATAACACTTCAGCTGTATAACAATATAAATATAATTAAGTAGTTAAGCATAACAAGTAGTTAAACATGTTCAATTATAAGTAAACTCTTAAACTCGAAAATAAAATTTAGAGTTCAAAATGAAACTTTTAAAAAATTAATTTTTTTATAAATAAAAAAAATTTCACGGGCTAGCCTGCGAGCCTAAATGGGCCGGATCTACACGGGCCAGGCCAATTTTTTCAAATTTTCACAGACTTATTTTTTATATGTAAAATCCGTCCATTTAACTGAGTAAACGGGTCAGACTCATTTTAACAGTCCTAAGAGTGACTAATGACTTGGCCAATTTAAATCATTTAGAGACCTCTTTGGACATTCACTAATTTCAAGAAGTGCAACCTCACACCTAAAGCAAGTCAACTAGCTTAAGGGTAATTGAGTCTTTACCTTTGTTATTTTCTTTCGGGCGTTCTACCCCCGCCATCCATATAAAAAGAAAAGAACTAGAAAAATTGACAATAGTTTCTGCCTCAATAATTCTCCACTCCCAACACTATTGGCAAATGGCCTCACTCACCCGGACCTTTTCCAACCAGGTCATATCCAGATTGGAGACAGGTTAAACCCGCCAAAAGTTTTTTACTTTTAAAAAAAGAACATTCTCATCTTTTTCACCATTTTTTCATTAGTCACAACTACTACCATCTAACCGACATAAGATTTTGTTGATTAAATATAAGCCTAACACATCACTTTTGAACACGTACAATAAAAATGATTGTATGCTCTGTTGAAAAGTTTTTGGTCTGACTTAGTGATGTTTACTTTTATCGTATCTATGGCTATTAAGGAAAATGTCATGGAACAATGTAGCAATGATCCACACATGACTAAAAATTAGAAGAAAAAAAAAAGGTTAAAAGTTCGTTAACTTAAGAGAAATGATAATATGACAATTAAAATAGATAACTTTAAAATAATAATATTCACAAAGGTATAGAGTTGATCATAGATCTCACACATTTATAAATGTGATGGTCTTAAACTTGTCCATCTTAATTATCTCCTTAGCAAGTCTTCTTTCTTGTAGATTTAAATGGAGGTCGGTAGCTCCTATACTTATTACAAAGTTTTATTCAATGCAAGGACTTGATAGAAAAAATTAAACTATAGAAAGCTAATTGAAAATTGGATCAAACATCAAAATCAAATTTCATCATATATCCCATTGGTGTTTAATACATGCAATAAATGTATGGAGAAGGAAAAAATATAAACACAAACAAGTCTTTTAATGTAACATTGAGCTCCATATCCACTGGGAAGAAACCTTAAAAGATAAAGAGATAAAACTCTCTAACATCTTTGTTTTTGTTTGGTGCAAAGTTTGTGCATTTATTTTAAAATATTTGTGCATAGTAAAAAATGAGCATACGCTTTTAGAGTGTGAATGAGTGTGAAAAAGCATGTCAATTATTTTTCATTATTTAATATAGTGTAGGTCTAAGATGATTTAATTCTATACTTAAAAAAAATTGGGGAATTGATGAGAGAAAGGAAACAAAAGAAAGATTATGGTAAACATTGCTGAATAGGTGAAATCCATTTGTTATGAGAATATTGCTCAAATATATATATATAATTGAAAATAGGAAATAAAGGATACCTGCGAAAAAGTTTTCGTCTAAATTTAATTCTATCACCGATGTGCAGTCACCAATTGATCTTGGAATGCTTCCCTCAAATTAATTACCCTTTAAAGAAAAGATTCCGAGTTGAGGAAGCTGATGGCACAACTCATGTGGGAGACTTCCAATTAAATTGTTATTGTAAAAGCTGATCTCACTCGAAGAAGAGATGTTTAAAAGAGACAGTGGAACGTCACCTACATAAGCAACATTATTCATTTATTAGTGCAAGCATGAACCTCAAAACAATGCCTTAATTTGTAAACCATATTTAGCTTCGTCACTTCATTTTTTTCTTCAAATATTATCTAGCTTAGACAATATTCTTTGGTGGCAAAGAATTTTATGAGCATGCAAACAAGGTAAAGAGCCTCCAGCTCTTTTAAATTTTCCGCAAGTTGCAAACCCTTAATTAACTGTTTAAATGAAATCCTTAAACTTAAACTATTACGATTTTAAAATTAGTTATTTTATTCATTATCTTTTCTTTTGATTATCGAATACAAATTTCAAAATATTTTGAGTTAACAAAATTCAAAAGATGTCTTTAATATTGTATTGAATCAACACAAAAAAATTTCGTTATTATTTATTGAGTAAATTACATTCCCTATCCGAATAGATGATTTTATTACATTTTCCTTCTCTTCATTNCCAAAGTGCAGAACAACAACGATAGAAGGATAATAGTATTCCCCCACCCCCCCATCCCACAAAAAACCAAACCGGCAAACTAGGAAAGAGTCTCATTAAAATCTTCTCAGGAAAATTCAACGGGACAAATCCTTGCTTTTTAAAGGAAGAAAAAAAGTATCTAATCCTACCTTTTTAAGGGCCCAAAAAATAAAAACCAACTAAAACCAACAAAACCAACAACACAGTCAGCAAAGGTGTTATTAACTATTACAGACACCTAAATTATCTCCCATTACCAAACTTATATGCAAATAGGCACCAAAGACACTGAAAGCAAAGAGGAAGCAAAATCTGGTAGCGATGATGACTTGATGTATAAGTGCAGGATCTCTTGCCAAAGCCTTTATAGAAAACCTTAATGGCTTTCATATTAGGCTCACTTGATATGGATAAAGGACCATTAAAGTTTTCAGCTCTAAAGTAGTAGGCGTTATTTTGGCATCCATTTAACATAAATTGAGCACAAATTCCTGCACAGTAGTAGCCAAAAACTTGCTGAGTTGACCACTTCCACATAACATACTGCCTTGCTGTCAAAAATATGGTAATTCTTGGCATGCCATATAATCCAAATGGATACAAAGAAAGTGATCCATCATTCTTTCTTGTAGTTGCGATCAACAGAAACACTCATCCAGACTTCAAAAAATTGTTTTACGTTCCCGAGAGACACTCAAACTACATTTCATTTTTCTTTCCATACCGACCAAATCTCATGAGCAAAGGAGCATCTACAAAACAAGTGATCAATAAACTCCTCACCACTATTACATAAAGCAAATTCCCCATCATTGACCTGGGTAATATTTCTAACACATAGCCTATCCTTCGTATTCAACCTCCTAATGATTGCAAACTAAGCCAGCAATTCAACTCTGGGGGTACAAGGCCTTTCCAAATTTTTGACGAAAAATGGAAATTATTAGGCTGATGAGATTGAGACAATAGCTTACCGGCAACACTTGTCATGGATTTGACTAGGGCTGTCAAAATGAGCTCAGTTTGCGAGCCCAACTCGTTTATACGGTTAAATGGACGGGATTTACATGCAAAAAATAGGCCCGTGAAAATTTTAAAAAAATTGGCCTGGCCCGGTTAAGCCTGCAGGCTAAATGGGTCAGCCCGTGATTTTTCTTTTAAATTTTTTAAATTTTTTAAATTTTTTAAATTTTTTTAAAAAAACCAAAAAACCAAATTGTTATTTTTAAAAATTAAGTTAATAAAACTACATAATAATTGATATCTCATGTTCAAATTGAAACTCAAATTGAAATTTTAGATCTTCATCTTGAAGCCCAAATTGCAAACTAAATTGCTAAGTTGTTTTAGTTATAATTAAAACATTTTTTAGATATTTTAAAACTTATTGATCATCACGCGGGTTTAGACTCTAGGTGTTAATTAAATATATTCTCTTGTTATCCATTTTTTTCTATCAAAGCTTAACAAATAGCTTTTTAATTGAAAAATGCTACTCTTTGTATACCTATCCAAAATTAAAGATTTCGTAACCACAATAAATAGATAAAGACGAAAAAAATCACACAACCTTAATTTTTTTCTATTTATTACCATTGAAAATGGATTCTCAAATTTTACATAAACTATTTCTTTCTGATTAATTAATAGATAGGCGATAAAAAATAGTTAAAAATGATCGTGCATACTTATTCATAACTTTGTATTCAAATCATAAAAAATAGACCAAACTTTTAATTTTTTTTTAAAAAATAAACGGGCTGGCGGGTTGGCCCGTTTAGACCCGCAGACTGACTATAAACGAGCCAAATCTTAAAAATAGACACAATTTTGACCTGTTTAAGCCTATGAACCCTAACGGGTCAACCCGTTTGACTCCCCTAAATTTGACCGAGAACTCCCCCTGCTATCATATTTCCAAATGGCTTTATCCACCATATGTTCACATTTAGCTTTGCATTAAGAAGCATATTCTAAAGATGAGATAGCAACCCCATTTCCCATTGAAATAATTGTCTCCTCCATTGAAAGCTCCAAATCCACTCCAACCCATCCCAAAACCAACAGTCAGCAATTCTACAGTCGTTTTTCTGGTTCAACCGCAGAGTTATATACTCCTAATAAGTATATGAATAAAAGAAGATAAAAGTATATATAAACAAACAAATCGGTCTGTATAAATAATGTTATGATGAATAAAAAAAGGTAATAATTAATGATTAAATTGTATATAATTTGTGCAAAATGTTGAATAGCATTAAACTTGAATAAATCTAATTATGAAAACTAATTTGATTTTTTCTTTCACGTACATGGTGATATTTCTCATGTTCGTTTAGCTTGTGAACCGTTACACTAACCTAAAAACCAAAAAAAAAAAAAAAAAAAAAACTTGTGAACCGTTTTCTTTTCAATAAATTCCATTTTTTCCTTTCTAGAAGTAAGTCTTTCCCCGTTGCAGACGACAAGTCGCGTTCAGGGGAAATTGCAGATTGAATGCAGCATACTTACCATATGGACCATAAATACCAAGTGGGCTAAGTGGCACATTGGAGAAATGACACGATCAAGGTTAATAGATCAACTTAACGACAAGGATGAAAAATAAAAAATAAAAAAATACATTATTTAGACCAAAATCAACGAAATTTTTTTAATAGGGGTTAAAACTGAAATTCTAATTTTATTGGGGACTAAAAATCATTTAAGGCATAATTACATAACCATATATGCATTTAATTAATTATGTACTATGAAGTACATTAAAATTTTTAAACAATACAAAATTCATCACAACAAGTAATTAATTAATTATCCAGACAACAAAGGTTAAACCAACCCAATTCTAAGTAACAACACCCTTATTCTACACAACGGAAAAGAAAAGAAAAAAAAATAGTCATTTTGGTCCTGGATCAAAATATCAAGGAACAAAGTAATATCTTAAAATTTTAGTATTCTTAAGATGTGAGTCTTCATCTTGTATTTCTCATTTCATTCGTGAATAAAGTCATTATCTTTGTTAATGGCCCAAAAACATCTATCATTTTAATTCTCTCTTCAGATAAATCTGCGCAACAACTTAATGCCAATCCCAAAATAGATAATATATGAGGCAATATGCTATCAATTTGTTCACCATGTACTTCTAATAAATTGGAATCTTCAACTTCCATGATTGAATTGGGTATTGACGCACCAATCCAACTTTTCAAGCTTAGTCCTGCTACAAACATATAATCTGTTGGCTTCTTTCTTGTGAAAACTTCCATTAACATAATCCCATAGCTATACACATCTCCTTTAACAGAGACAAATCCCATAGATCCATACTCTGCATGTTACAACTAATTAGTAGTTATCAAATATTCTCAAATATAATAAATGAATAAAGTGTAGAGTATAAAGCTGGAGGCAAAATGATGTTTTCATTGATGAGGTACATTATATAAACCTTTGAGGATTACTATCTTCTCCAAGTTAAGTGGAAACCGAGCCAAATCACTACCGATACAATTCAAATACAAATTCAATTTTAAATCCTAAACTATGTGCGATGTACTTAATTAGTTGGCTAATTAATTAGATAAAAGAAGGAAAAGGAAAAATTAAAGAATGATAAGAAATCACCTGGTGCAACGTAGCCAAGTGTAGCCAATGTCTCCGTATGCGTTTTAGATTGCCCCCTGTCTAAGAGCTTGGCAATGCCAAAATCACTAACATGTGCAACCATGCTTTCATCTAACAAAACATTACTAGGCTTCAAGTCACAATGTACAATTGGTATCAAAGAACCACGATGAAGATATTCTAATGCAGATGCCACGTCTATCATTATACGCAGCCTCTGCAAGAAATCTAAACATTAGTTATGTGAGTATAACCATTTTTCGAGACTTCCATTTGGCATGAACTCCATTACCAAAGATTTGAAATCATCATTAGAGCAACTGCTGATAATCTTAGCGAGATTTCGATGGCGAACGTTGCGCATTACGTTGCATTCTGCGTCAAAGCTCTTTGATGTCGCTTCCAAGTCCAAATTAAGCACTTTAATTGCAACCGTCAACCCATTATGGAGCATCCCTTGATACACAGAACCGAAACTCCCCTTTCCAAGTAAATTACTTTCACTGAATCCATTTGTTGCATGTACAAGTTCATAATAAGAAACCCATTTTGTTGCTCCTAAAGTTGATGGATTCCTTTTAAGAGAATTTCCAACAAATTTTCTTTTGCGCTGTACAACCATTATGCATGTAACAACCAAAATGATTGACAAAACTATGGGCAATATGCATTTGATTAAAAAAGACTTTGTCCTTGATGTTTTCCCAGCTTGATTAGCACATGTAGGGACCAATAAGCGAGGATTTCCACAAAGTGCTTCATTATGCGTGAAAGACTGAGCAGTAAAATTTACCAAAGGTCCCCCATTAGGAATCTCTCCTTGTAATTGATTGTAAGACAAATTGATGTATTTAAGATAGACAAGTGACTCTAGGGATTTTGGAATCACACCGGACAGAAGGTTTTGGGACAAGTCCAAAGAGCTTAAGCTTACCATTTCGCCAAGCGATGCAGGAATGACCCCTTGCAATTTGTTACTAGCCAAGGACAGAGCTTCCAAAGTTTTCAAGAAGCTGATGCTTGCAGGAATGTTGCCTGAAATCCCATTTCTTGACATATTCAATAGCACAAGAGCTCTGAATCTCCCAATCTCGGGTGGAAGTTTTCCAACAAGAGCATTGAATGATAAGTCAACCTCTAAGAGATCTTTGAGATTCCAAAAGGAATAAGGTATCTCAGAGTTTAGTCCGTTAGAGTGCATGTAAACCTTTATAAGAGAAGTCACATTTCCCAAGCATGTTGGTATCGCTCCAGAAAGCTTATTGTTTGCTAGAGATAGTTGACTCAAGTTCCCAATTTCACAAAGCTCATCAACAATTGATCCCTGCAGTCCATTGTAGCTTAGATCCAAAGACTGAAGATTCTGCAACCCTTTGATTGTAGCAGGCATTGTTCCACTTATATCGTTGTCTTTCAAAGATAAACTCAACAGGTTGCTCATATTTCCAATTTCAAGTGGAATATTTCCATCAATCCCACAAGAACTTGCCAGAAAGTATTCCAGAGACTTGGATAAGTTTCCAATTGTCTTGGGAATACTTGTCAGTAAAGTATTGCGCGATACCGTTAGAGTTACCAAACTTGTACAACTTGTCAAAGAAGTAAGGAAGTTGAGTTCATGAGAATCATCATCTGTTGTCAAATTATTGTCAGCTATGTTGAGATCTTCCAGGAATGTTAAATCTCCAAATGCATTGGGTATGATGCCGGTGAATTCATTATCAGCCAAGTCAATGGTACTGAGCATAGAAACATTGGATAAACTATTTGGAATGTTTCCAAAAAAATTGTTGGTACACAAGTATAGATCCTCGAGGTTAGGTAGGCTATATCCCATGTGTGATGGAAGAACACCTGAGAGAGAATTGGATGCAAGGTACAAGGTTACCAATGCTGACATGTTGAAAAGCTTTGAAGGAACAAGTCCACTCAGATTGTTGAATCCTAATGAAAGAAACTCAAGCTGGTCAAGATTGCTAATCTCCTTTGGTATTGGACCTGGAAGCATAGATCTGAAGCATAAGAAATAAACAAAGCAACATGCCAACCAAATGTAAATCTATATTTAATGAGAAATGATAAGATGACAATTATTTGATATAATTTTTTTGAACAATTACAATCTACCACTGTAGACCCAACATGGACCTCACATCTTTTCTAAGGGTAGTTGTCCCAAAATTATTCTAAGTAATTGTGAGCATAACATTACTAATCATATTTGGCTATTATAATTAGTGCATAAAAAATTATACACAGGGCTGAGCTAGTTTACTTGGGCCAAGACCTTGGTCCACATTATCGAGTTGCTCAAGGCCTAGGAGAAACCCACACATAAATAAATATTAAAAAAAAGTTGAATAGACCGATATAGCAAGATTGAGATATTGATTAATTGCTCATAAATATGTGTGCGTGCGTGCGCGACAACAAATAAAAGTACCTGTTAAAATGTTGTCCTGTAGATTTAAATATGTCAAGGACGTGCACTTGCCAATTGATCTTGGAATACTTCCCTTAACTTGATTAGCAAGCAAAGTAAATATTTCAATGTTAGGAAGTTGATGACATATCTCATGGGAGAGACTTCCGCTTAATTTGTTTCTGTCAAGGTTGACCATCCTCAAAGAAGAGATATTTAAAATGGAAAACGGAATCTCACCTATACATAAGTAACAATATTTACACACAGTAAATAAAAAAAAATATAAACATAAACATTGGATTTTTTTTTTTTTTGCTTTTTGCTGAATTTCTTTTTTTCCTTTTTGAGTTTGTTAGAGGTTTTTTTTCCATGAAATATACTATTTTCCTATCAAGCTATAGTGTATTAATCAACCTTGTAGGTAGAGAAATAGGTATTCAACTATTTAACTATTATGGATTTAGATCATCTAAAATGAGAATATCTGCAAAATGAGAAAATTTTATGCTTTGATCAATGAAATGAAAAATGAGACTCATTCAATTATTAATTTATTGATTTAAGAGTAAAATTCTTTACTTTACCTTCTAAAATAAGATTCTTATTTTAAAAGATCCTTGTCCAACTATTATGTATTGATGTGATTAATATCATACCTTCCAAGCTGTTGCTAGAAAGAAATAAATATTGAAGCATCGTCAAGTTTCCGATGTCACTTGGTATCCCACCATTATCGAAATTATTGAAGGATAGTTCCAAATCTACTAACTCTTTGCATTGATGCCAAACATTTGGCATCTTACCAGAAAGATCATTATCAAAAAGATAGAGAAATGTAAGGTTTGGAAGCCTTTGACACATATTTGATGGAAGATTGCCGGTCAGGTTATTATAACCAAGAAGTAAGTATTGCAAAATTGAGTTGTTGAACATTTCTAATGATATGTTGCCCGAAAAATGATTATACTGAAGGTCCAAACTTCTTAGCTGAGCAAGATCACCCATCCCTCTTGGAATTTTTCCTTTAATTCAACACAAAAACACAGAACGCATTGAGGAAGTTAGAATAAATTCAATGATAATGAATTTATGATACATGTGTTTGATTATAATTCAAATTCACCCTTTAATTATGCAAGTATTTCAATGTTAAAACTTAATAAAATAGAAATCAATTTTATGGTCAATTTGAATAAATAGCTTATTTAAGTCATTCCGTGAAAGTAACTTCTAAAATATAGCTTATGAATAAATTATTATATATTTAAATACATAATAAAAAAATATATTTATTTTAAGTGTTTTAAAAGGTATTTTTTTGAAAAGTTAGATATTCAACATTTTAAAAAGCTCTAAATGATAAACAATAAATTTTGTAGCTAAACAAGACAAACTGAAAGTGTGACTTTTGACTCTTAGAAAATTAAAAAAAGTCTTAATTTATGTTATCCAAAAACACCCTTAGTATATTATCAAGGTACGTAAAGTATTTATATTGTCAATATTAAGTATATCTCATCTTATGTATAAAATTTTGAAATAATTATAATAACAATCAATGAGTTTTAATGATCTATCAATGAGAATTGTTTGAGTCATACTTTTTAGTTTAACTTATCATTTTACTCATCTTATATGTACACTTGTCAAAATTTAAAACTGAAACTAATGAAATAAATTTAATTTTTGACAAATGTATTTGTAAGAAAGTAAAAAGTAAATTAGACTAAAAAGTAGGATTTCTAAACATTTCCCTTTATCAATATAAATATATGTATATATATATATATATAAATAATTGGATGATCGAATAAAAACAAGTTTTATGCACAAACTCAAAATTCAATTCATAAAAAAATGTATGTAAGCTGAATAATTATATACATTATACAGCTACATGTAGACTCATTAATATTATTAATATATATTATATTAAAAATTGAGTAATTCTAAGTCATTATTAAAAGTTAACTCAAAAGAGATAAATGTCTAACTCTTAAAAGCTATTTAGACCCTTTTTCTAATACAAATTTCATTGATGTACCAAAAACATGTTATAGAATAGAATGTGGAGAATCGAATTACCTGATAAAGAGTTATAAGATAACTTGATATCTTGAAGCGAAGACATGTTGAAAATTGTCGGTGGTATGGTTCCCGAGAGCGAGTTATTCTCAAAACTCAAAAGCTTCAATTGGTGAAGCTGGCCAATCACAAGTGGAATGGCTCCTTTGATGACATTAGAAGAACAGTCCAAGTGCTCCAGCTTCGACAGGTTGGATATAGATTCCGGGATGGGCCCACCAAACTCGTTGTAACCGAAATCGAGCAACCTCAGACGATGCAACCGAAACAACTCTTGAGGCAACTGACCGTGGAACTTGTTGCCTTTGAGGTCGAGGTCCACAAGGAAGGAAAGGTTCCCCACGTGTGGTGAAATGGTACCTACAAGGCCCATGTTGCTGAGATTTAAGGCCTTTACTGTCCCCTGAAGCCCATCACAAGTGACACCGGCCCAATTGCACAAAGAAGAGGAAGAGGAAGAGCATGACCAATTCTTAAGCATGATATTGGGGTCTAGAGTAATGGAGGACTTGAATGCAAGAAGAGCAGATTCATCTGTGGTCATTTTTTTTCTGCTCATGGCTAAGCATGAGAGGAAATAATAACACAGTGAGAGGCAGAAAATAATGGAGACACGATGACAACAGAGTTTGGCCATTTTAGTAGGTTGGGTGGATGAGTAGTCACCGAAGGTTATGTAAGAGAGGATATAATAACTTGCACAATTAATTTCTTCCACGTGATTTATAAAATATTGAAAAATGATACTTACGACAATAGTGACAAAATGTCAATTCTTCTTTTTATGTACAAATAACACATTTAAAAGAAATTACTTCTCATTTTCTTTCCTTTTTTTCCAATATCATCTTTATTAAAATAAAATAAAAAGTAAAATATCGAATATCATTTATTAAAATGTGCAGAATGATCAACCATTGTTTTTTTTTAATGTTAATTTTAGTATTTATTTATTAATTTATTAAAAAAATTATTAACATTTTTAAGAATTTAATAAAAGTTTGTTAAAGCATTGAATACAACAAATATTTTTAAACTTCTCATTATTAAATTTTTAATCATTACCCTCACCCAACTGGTTAGCTTTTCCCATTTATTAATAAACTTTTTGGCTTGATTGACTTGGGTCAATCCTTCAATCATCACGTGAATATAAATTAAGCGAAATCATAGGTTGGAGCACTAGACCGCCGGACCCCCAACTATGATCAGCCATAGAATTGATGAAAAATAAAGAATGCATCCACTATATATGATCAGCCATAATGGGTTTCGGTGACCCTTTTCTATTAGAGATTACTTGCTATGCAAGTTTTGTAAAGCTGTTGCAAGCTGTAACTTATCTAGCACATGCTGAATGTGTAGATAGTTTTGTTAAGTTAGTTATGGTTAGTTGTTAGTTGATGTAAGTTGGGAGAACAACTCCTTGCATATAAAGCCTTATTTACTTGTAATTTTCATTTTTTCCATTCAATACAATACATCACAATTCATCTCCAAAGTTCTCTTTTCTTTTCTTTCTCTTTTAAATTATATTGTTTGGACTTACTGTTAAGTGATTGTTAATACAAATATGCTCCTCGATTCCTTATTTATTATTAAATGTGAACTCTAATCCAATGCTAAATGAAATGCATGTCACATGATATTTCATATTAAAGGCAAGTTAGTTGGTAGGTTTCGCTATTTACATGAAAAGATAAAGTTTGATGGAGGATATATACGTGTGCTCAAGGTACCTTTTGAGGAAGTTTGTGTTAGTGAACCCCATAATAATGTGTTATTTAAGGGTGTTATTTAAGGAGATAAGATGTAGACATATTTCAATATCTTTTAATAACATCGTTGGTGGCTTAATACACTTTCTCCTAAAATTAAACTGCAACTTGGATCATTCACGTCCAAGAAAAAAAACACACACACAACTTGGATCAACCACAGGGAACAAAAATTTAATTAGGCCAAACTTTTACACTTATAATACATCAAAATTAATTTCACCGTATATCCACTTATGTTCCATTTAATAAATGTCCAAAGAAGGAAAGAACGAAGAAACAAAAACACAAATGAGAAGAACAATAATTACATGTTATCATTGAGCTCCATAGACACGGGGAAGAAAAAGGTAGAGATAAAATTCAGCAACATCTTGGAAGGTGCGAGCTACATTTTCATTGGCTCCCGATTTCATCTTTTGCAAATGAAGTCCTAACCTTGGCCAATGTCGCGAAGACATCTGTCATTTTGATTCGTTCTTCAGGTGAATCTGCGCAACAACTCAAGGCTAATCCTAAAATAGATGATATATGAGGCAATAGATATTCAATTTGTTCACCATATAGGTTTACTAAATTGGAATCAACAACTTCCATAACTGAATTGGGCAATGATTGATTAATCCAACTTTTCAAGCTCAATCCTTCTACAAACATATCATCTGTGGGCGTTTTTCTGGTGAAGATTTCCATTAACATAATCCCATAGCTGTACACATCTCCTTTGACAGAGACAATTCCCTTAGACCCATACTCTGCAAGTCAATACCAAAGACTAGTTATCAAATATTCTCTCTAAATAATAAGGATTGTTTCAGATTTTCATTTCTTATAAATAACCATTCAATCATGTCCTATATGAATACTGGGAGCAAATGTATGCCAATATTATATGAATTAAAGAAAGTCTATGTATTAGAATTTCAATCATCTATGGCGATGATTTTCTCTTCTCACTTTTACTATAACAAAATGCTTCCATTTAAAAGAAAAATTTATATACGTTATGTACATATGTCACTTCTCTTGAAATGGAACAATTTCTCCTAGCTATCATTTAGCATGTTAAGTAAACTCTTGTCGGCACTCATGTTAATTTAACCGTGAAGAACATAATATCTGGTTAATGAATTGGCCTGATAATTTCTTAATTATAAAAGGAAAGAAATATTCAGTATCATTGAGATTCTCAAAACTACCTTGTCAAAATGTTCACTTAGTAATAATATTTTCTACAATGGTTTGCTTGGTCCTAAATGTGTGTATGTGAAACTTAACTAGATGATTAATTGAGATTAAAAAAAGGAAAAGGAAAGCTAGAAAATGATAAGAAATTACCTGGTGCCATGTAGCCAAGTGTAGCAAAGGTCTCAGTATGTATTTTAGATTGTCCCTCATCCAAGAGCTTAGCAATGCCGAAATCGCTAACATGTGCAACCATGTTTTTGTCCAATAAAACATTACTAGGCTTCAAGTCGCAATGAGCAATAGGTATTGAAGAACCGTGATGCAGATATTCCAAGGCAGATGCCACGTCTATCATTATACTCAACCTTTGCAAAAAATCTAAACCATAGTTATATGAGTATAACCACTTGTCGAGGCTTCCATTTGGCATGAACTCCATTACCAAAGATTTGAAATCAGCATTTGAACAACTACTGATAATCTTAACGAGATTCCGATGACGTAGATTGCGCATTGAACTGCATTCAGCATCAAAGCTCTTCGATGTTGCTTCCAAGTCCAAATTGAGCACTTTAATCGCAACCACCAACCCACTGGGAAGGATCCCTTGATACACCGAACCAAAACCTCCCCTTCCAAGTAAATTACTTTCACTGAATCCATTAGTTGCTTGCGCAAGTTCATAATAGGAAATCCTCTTTGTTGCTCCCATAATTGATGAATTTTGTTCAATTGGATTTCCAACATGTTTTCTTTTGCGTTGTAGAACTACTATACATGTAACAATCAAAATGATTGACACAAATATGGGTATGCATATGATTGAAAGCAGCTTTGCCCTTGATGTTCGCTTATCTTGTTTAGCACAAGGAGGGACCTGTAGCCGAGGATTGCCGCAAAGTGCTTCATTATGCATGAAAGATTGAGCGGTGAAATTTGCAAAAATTTCACCATTGGGAATCTCTCCTTGTAATCTATTGTAAGACAAGTTGATGTATTTAAGATACGCAAGTGACTCTAAGGATTTTGGAATCACACCTGTCAAAAGATTTTGGGACAAGTCCAAGGAGCTCAAGCTTACCATTTCGCCAATTGATATGGGAATAGACCCTTGCAATTTGTTACTTGCCAAGGAGAGAGTTTCCAAAGTTTGCAAGGAACTGATGGCTGTAGGAATGTTGCCTGAAATCTCATTTCTTGATAGGTTTAATAGTACTAGAGCTCTCAGATTCCCTATCTCCGGTGGAAGTTTTCCAATTAAACTGTTGGACGATAGGTCTACCTCTAAGATGTCTTTGAGATTCCAAAAAGAAGAAGGTATCCTAGAGGTCAATCCATTAGACCCCATGTGAACCTTTCTAAGAGAAGGCATATTTCCCAGACATGTTGGTATCACTCCAGAAAGCTTGTTGCTTGATAGAAACAACCCATTTAAACTCCCAATTTCACAAAGCTCATCAATGATGGATCCCTGCAATCTATTGTAGCTCAAATTCAAAGACTGGAGATGTTGCAACCCTTTGATTGTAGCTGGAATTGGTCCAGATATATCATTATCATACAAAGATAAACTCAACAAGCCACTAAGGTTTCCGATTTCCAATGGAATACTGCCATCAATTCCGCAATTATCAGCTTGAAAGAGTTCTAGAGACTTGGATAAATTTCCGATTGACTTGGGAAGACTTGCCTTTAAAGGATTGCCTGAAACTACTATACGTTTCAAACTTCTAGAACTTGTCAATGAAGTAAAGAAGTTAAGTTCATCAGAATCACCGGTTGTCAAATTATTGCCACCGATGTGGAGAACTTCAAGGATTGTTAAGTATCTAAGTGTAGTGGGTATGATTCCACTGAATTGATTCTCACCCAAGTCAAGCTTAGTGAGCAAAGAAGCATTGAATAAACCGTTTGGAATGTTTCCAACAAGTTTGTTTCCAGTCATGTGTAGTTGATCCAGGTTAGGTAGGCTATATCCCCTGTCCGATGGAAGAGTACCTGAGAGGGAATTGTACGAAAGATACAAGAATTTCAATGTTGAACTGTTGAAGAGATTTGAAGGAATAGGTCCACTCAATTTGTTAAATCCCAATTGAAGAAACTGAAGATGATCAAGATCGCCAAACTCCAAGGGTATTGAACCTGGAAGCAGACCATGGGAGGAATAAGAAATAAACAAAGCAAGAAGACAGCAGTAAGTTATACGCTCAATTTCTTGCCTTTCCTAATGATACAAGTAGAAAGCAGAAACAAATGCCAAACTCAACAAAGGAATACATAATAATTTTATTTGGATTAATGTTATAAGTCTTGATACTAAGTGTGTGGATGGGAATCTGTGTATACTAAGTGTAAGTCTTGGAACTATTTGAACAGAACTAAAGTCAGGATGGGAATTAAAAGGAAATAGATATGAACAGAAGCTATCACGTGGCTCAAAAACTATTTGTGTGACAATGTGAATATATACTGTTATCTATCATTTCTGTCAACAAAAAGCTAGTTTCACAAACTGGTTGTTGAGAAAGGAGAGAGAAAGAAATAGAAGGACAATACAATGGATGGTAAATGAAATAGTGAGAGATACATTTGTTATCTAAGTTGCTCAAAGATGAAGATAGCAAATTAATTGAGGGTATGTACCTGTAAAATAGTTTTTCCATATAAACAAATTTTTCAGTGCTGTGCAGTTGCCAACTGATCTTGGAATGCTTCCCTCAAGTTTATTTTCATCTAAGTAAAGGCATTCAAGTTGAGGAAGCAGACGACACATATCATGTGGAAGACTTCCAATCAAATTGTTTTTTATAGCGCTGAATATCGTCAAAGAAGAGATGTTTAAAAGGGAGAATGGAATCTCACCTACATAAGCAACATTATCAAGATATCATATGTTTGATCAACCTTATAGGTAACTTTAGAGAATCAAGTAATTGACAATATAAATGTGTTGGTGTAAAAATCATACCTTCCAAATTGGTCTCATCAAGATATAAATATTGAAGCTTAGTCAAGTTCCCAAAGTCGGTTGGCATCCGGCCTATATCGAAACTATTGGTGGATAGATTTACATGCACAATCTCTTTGCATTGATGCCAAACAGTTGGCATCTTTCCGGAAAAATGATTTTGGGAAAGATAAAGATATTGAAGTCTTGGAAGCCCTTGACAAATATTGGATGGAAGATTGCCAGACAAATTATTATAATGAAGAAGAAAATCATGCAACATAGAGTAGTTGAATAGTGCCGGTGGTATGCTGCCTGAAAGCTGATTATGGTGAAGGACCATCATTTGTGGTTGAGAAAGATCACTCATTCCAGTCGGAATTTCTCCTGTAATTCATATGTATAATTCACATGAACAACAATTTTATTCTAAAAGGGCACTTATAAATAGGCAGAGAGAAATTTATACATCATACATTAAAATTCAATTCATAAAAATATGTCTTAAGTTAAATAACTCATATTTGACATGCCATGTGTGGACTTATTAAGGAGTTACCTGATAACGAGTTATACGCAAGGTTGAACACTTCAAGTGAAGAGAGGTTGGAAATTGTTGGTGGTATGATTCCTGAAAGCGAGTTATTATAAAAACTCAAACGCTTCAATTGGCGAAGCTGGCCAATTGCAGGTGGAATGGCTCCTTGGATGAAATTGGATGAATAGTCCAAATACATCAACTTGGAGAAGTTGGATATAGATTGCGGAATGGAACCAGCAAACTCGTTATAGCTCAAGTTGAGCAAACTCAATTGTTGCAACTGAAACAATTCTTGTGGCAACTCACCATGGAACCTGTTGCCTTTGAGGTCAAGCTCCTCAAGGAAGGACATGTTTCCCACATGTGGGGGAATGGTACCTACAAGGCCCATGTCACTAAGATTCAAAGCCTTTACTCTCCCACGAAGCAAATCACAAGTGACACCAACCCAATTGCACAAAGAAGAAGAAGAGGTTGACCAATTCTTAAGCAGGAGATTGGGGTCTAGAGTAATGGAGGACTTGAATGCAAGAAGAGCAGATTCATCTGTGGTTCTGCTCATAGCTAAGCATGAGAGGAAGTAATACAGGGAGAGCCAGAAAATAAAGAGACGATGAGAGCAGAGTTTGGTCATTTTGATAAAGGCTAGATTGGATGAGTCTGATCACCTAAAAGATTATATAGGAGATAGTAACTAACTTGCACGGATATTTTCCCAACGTACGTGTCATGTCTTTGCATGTTCACTATTTGTTTCGATTGACTTAGCTGAATCCTTGTAAGTTGCATCATCAGCAGCAATATGAACTCATTTATTGACTTTTCGTTTCCAAATAAGTACGCGCTCAACTCCCATTCCAAAGTCGTTTTTGTGGGGCACAGAACAGCCGAGAGAGAGCGAGTGTTTGAGAGAGGAAGGAAAAAGACAAGAGACAAGAAATTGTTTATTGCCATTAGTTGTCGCGGAGATAATTTTGTCAAGGCCTAATGAACAATAGTGGATGGTAGGAATTTGATGCATTGAATGGAATGGATTTTTGGGCATGGGCTGCACGTGGTTGCAGCAGAGGGGAGTACTAAAATTTATTGCATTTTTATTGGATAAAAAGTGTAAAGATGTTTTTACATCATCACTTCATAGAAATTACTACTAGGATCAACACCTAATTAGCCTCACATAATTAGCTTCTCCCTCGTGTTTTAATACTTATTCTATCTACACTACCAACCAAAAGAGTTGCTATTTTTAACACATTCAATAATACATGACTTTGAATAAATAAACGCATCGAGCACAACTTTCTTGAATAAAAGATTATAAATGATAATAACATTTGTAATTCATCTTAGGTCTTTTTTTCTTCTTTTTTTTTAATTCTTTTAACTTTATGAATTACGTCAGTTGTATTAATTTTTCTTTCTTAAGGAAGTAGCACACAAGAGAAGCAACTTTAGGTTTTATATATTTTTAATGGAAGTCTCATCCCATGGTAACGACTTCCTTTTTCTTATTTTTTTTAATAAAAGCTGCAAACGGTGGTGACGACTTAGGTCTGTTTTATTATTTAATATCATTCATATCCAATAGTGACTGAGTAGGTTTTATCTCATCAGGCATCAAGAAGAAAACACGCAGCGTTCACAAGCATGTATGAAGAAAACATGCAATGTTCACATGCAACAAGGCACAGAAGACGTTTTCTTTGAACGATTTCCCTGGTTTTCAATTTTATTTATTCATTGTTTTCACAAGTTGTTGTCTTTATGAACAAAATTCCACGGAGTTTCACCCTTTTCTTAAAAAAAAAGATTTCCTTAAATCGTTTTTTTCTTAACAACGAGTGATCACCCTAAACCCTTTCTAAATTTAGGGTTTGGGATTAGATGTGACTATATCCTAAACTCCAAACACGGGATGACCAGTACCGTTTGGGAATTGAGGAAAACAACTATTTTTTTTTTAAGAAAAAGCTGTTTTGAAGATTTTCTTCTTGTTTGGATAATTTATTCCAAATAGTTGTTTTTTTTTAGAAAACTTAAAGCAAAATTTTGGACATTATTTTAAAAAAAGTGATTGTTAAAATAAACATAATGTTATGTTTTTACTAAATTGACTCTAACTATCAAATATTATATATTATATTTAATTATTTCATACTATTTTTAAAAATTTATCAAACAATTTTTTTTATACAATCAAAACAAAACAAGTTAACTTAAAACCACTTTTCAGATAAATATCTAAATATAAATTAATTCTCACATAATTAATTATATTAAAAAATTATTGTTAAAATAAATTTAATTTTTCAACTTTTCCAAACATGCATCATTCATTTATCGCTTTGTTGGTCTCTTTATCTATAGCATATAGTACAGTTACTTTTTGAATTCTTTTATTAATAACATGGATAATAAAATAAACCTAAGTTAGTACCACTGACAACGACTGTAATTAAAAAATAATAAAACGAAAACTCATCATCCTCATGTGAACGTCCATTGAAAAATATAGTTGCTTAACATATTGGGCGACGTTCACTAAATAGAAAGTGAACCACAAGAGAACAGGTTATTCGTGTATCTCAACAGCAATAACCCACCACATATCGTTAAGTTACCCGTATAGTTATAGGATTTGTCAAAATACACCATTTTGGTTTCAAAAATACTCATGATCTTAAGAACAAGAAAAATTGCGAATCAAATGCAGCATGTCACAAGATCCACTACCTGACCCGAAAGGCATAGACACAAAAGTAACGATGTATCCTCTAAATAAAATAAAAAGAATATAGCAATTTAAGATCAGAAAAGTCAAAACAGGAAGAAAAAAAATTCAGAAATGTCACTTTATTTCTCGGAAGCATTATATTCCTTTTTTTTTTT
>QANU01077325.1:208270-248134 GCA_003254905.1 Nissolia schottii | reverse complement strand
AAAAAAAAAAAAAAAAAAAAAAACTAATTCATCCCACATCTATTCACATTTTAATAAACAAAAAAATTATATAATATACAAATGCTAAAGAAAAAACTACCTTCAACCACGATTCATTACTCCGCATCCCACCATTTCCTTCTCACTTCTCTCACATATACTTAGCAGTTATCATTCAATCAACCTGTTCAATACTAGTGCCTGTCAAGGGCCGCTGGTAGAAGATAAAGTGGGTGCTAAATCTATAAAGTGGGTGCTAAATCTATCTTTTGCTTGGAGGAGTATTCTTTAAGGAAGGCATTAAAAGATTGAGATGGACGATATGGAATGGGGTGGAGGTTATGGGATGGGAAGACCCTTGGCTGGATAAAACATGCTCCAAATCATTAAAAATAAATACAATGGTGCCTTGGGATCTAGGAGCTGCAGATCTGATTGACCATGTAAAAAAGAGTTGGAATGCAAGCCTCCTCTGAGTGTTGGTCCTTCCACATGATGAGAACATTTTATTGATCCCTATCATCCTTAGAAATGTCAGAGACTCCTTAATGTGGCATTTCAACCCAAATTCCCTGTAAAAAGTGCAAACAAGGTCAAAATGACCTGGAGACAGGAGGTGAAAGCTGGGAAATAGGCTATTCAGAGGCAGCCTTCAACTCATTGTAGAAATGATTTTGGAAACTAAAAATCTCTGAAAAAATTAAGTTTTGGGTTCAGGGCAGTTAATGATATTCTACCAACCTGTTCAAGAGAAGGGTAGCCAGTCCCTTATGTATTTTTTTCTTTTGGATCCTACCTGTCCCTGTTGTTCTAATCAACCTGAAATGCTTTTCCATACATTGTGGACAACATGTCCAGCCATTTATGAATAAAAGTAAACCAAAAGAAAATCTAACACCAAAAAAAAAAAAAAAACGTTTATGGGTAACCATGCTGCAAGACCACATTCCATTCCCTTAGCAACATTCCTTGATCGCATGAACCAACATGAGAGCATGGAGAATGCACTACAACCCTAATGCTTGATCGGTTAAATTGGTAAAGGCTGTGCCAAAAGAAGAAATGATCCTCTTAGATTTGGGCCAGTGTGTTTACAAGGCAGGGATATATAATCAAATAAGTTGGGGTCATTGAATCCCTGACACTACTATAATTCAGCCTCAGATCAATGCTGAGCCTAACCTTTCATAAGATTGATCATAAGAATAGATGTTGGGACATTTCTAAAGCTCAGGACCTTCCTTCTTCCCCCCACTTGGCAATTCAAGATCTCGAAATCCCTATTAACTACACGGGTTTTATTTGGCCATACTAAAAAAAAATGGCATTTACACAGTTAAAACTGGGTAGAGTACAATGCAGCTACAAAACTGAACAGTGTCAGCCCTAATACTCACTCCATCAACATCAGCATCAATTGATACTATGCTATGTGGAAACGGTTATGGGAAATGAAGAATTCCACAAAAGATTATGAGAAAAATAATTTACCTCCCCGACGTGCCCGATTTGAATAATGCGGGGAAGAAACCGTTGAGTATACTCTCTCAACTCCAATTTGCACCCTCGCCATCAAATCAAATGGTTAGTTCAGAAATTGCAGGAATTACCAAAACGCAGAGACTTCTGGAAAATCTGGAAAGGGAGAAATTGAGTTTGTTTATCATCACAGAACATAACAGAACAGAGAAGGGAACCCGTCACTTACCACCATTGATCAAGCTTCTCTTTCCTTCACGTTTAGAGCTTCCAGTGTCAGCAAAAGCGAGAGTGAAGACTCTCAAGAATGGGGCCAAAGGCCCAATAACAAACACGATTGGATTGGGCTTCAGTTTCGATTAGATGGGCTTGTTTATATTGTATTGGGTGATGGTTGGGTTGGATTGACTGTTGTATCCCTGCAATAAGGGGCAGCGTGGTCTTTTCGCACATTGGAGCAACTTTTCTACTCACAAAACCCTAGCAAAGAGGGGGCAGCTAACAGATTTAAGTAGCATCATCGTCGGCACAGCGGCGCTTGTGATTCTTCTTCCCATCACTCTGCTCTTCTTCTTCAGCTCAGCGCCATGGCATCAGAGAAGAAGCTCTCGAACCCAATGAGGGAAATTAAGGTCCAGAAGCTGGTCCTCAACATCTCCGTCGGCGAGAGCGGAGATCGTCTCACCAGGGCCGCCAAGGTCTTGGAGCAGCTCAGCGGCCAAACCCCTGTCTTCTCTAAGGGTACCCCCGAAACCCTAATCCCTTTTCCCTTTTCCCTTTTCCCTTTTCCCTTTTCCCTTCAATATATATGTGTCAACTTGATTGATTTGTGATTTGATTTGGTTGGAACAGCTAGGTACACTGTGCGTTCTTTCGGAATCAGGCGTAACGAGAAGATCGCTTGCTACGTCACCGTGAGGGGCGACAAGGCCATGCAGCTCCTCGAGAGTGGATTGAAGGTCAAGGAGTATGAGCTTCTCAGGAGGAACTTCAGTGAAACTGGTTGTTTCGGTTTTGGTATTCAGGAGCACATTGATCTCGGAATCAAGTATATTTCTGGTTACCCTTAAAATCTATCCTCTTCAATATTAATGTATATGGAACATGTTATATGGTAGGATTAGGGATTGTTTAATTCACCTGGCAAATTCACATGCTTTGAAATCATGTTATTTATGAATTTGATGATATAAACTGCAATTTGTTTTCGTCTTGCTATTCATTTTGTCCAAAACATGTGATATTGGAACTTTAAAGCAATTTGATGTTGGTTTAATTGGACTTTCTTGAAGATGAGTGGTGGTTTTGAGATCTAGTAGAAATGGGTGTTGCTGTTGTTGTTTTCTGCTGTAGGCTTAATGTTGTTTTGCATTGTATTCAGGTATGATCCTTCTACCGGTATCTATGGTATGGATTTCTATGTTGTTTTGGAGCGCCCAGGGTACCGTGTTGGTAGGCGCAGGAGATGCAAGTCTCGTGTTGGAATTCAGCACAGGGTCACCAAAGATGATGCAATGAAGTGGTTCCAAGTCAAGTATGAAGGAGTTATCCTCAACAAGTCCCAACAAATTGTATGAAGTGGTTCCCATTTTTTTCAAGTTTTGGTGGGTTGTTGCCTAGTTTTAGCATGCGAGATATTATTTAAAAGGATTTAGTTAATGTTGCTCATGTTCTGGTTGTTAAACAATGTCAGTGTTTTAAGTTTTAACCCGATGTTCGAATTTTGTTTAATATATGTTGCCTTGATCTGAAGGAATTGATTTAGGTAATTGTGGGTGTTTTGAATCTGTGTTGTGCTTAGCTTGTGTTTAATGGGAGTATCTTGTACTGTTTAGCTATTAAAGCATTTCGGATGAACCATTTTATGGCTTTTAATAACTAAAGGTAGAATTGTACAAGTTGAAGAAGTCTAAATTACACATACAACCCGAAGGTAGTGAAAAGGATTACAGAATCTGAATTGGTTTTTCAGTAAAGAAGACTATGACCCAAGTATTTTGATGAGTTCACTCTTCTTCATTTTAGAGTAGCATTTCACTCCTCTTGATTTGGCCAGTTCTTTCAACTCAGTGAGCTTCAGTTCTTCTAGTCTCTCTGATGGCACTTTCGTGATCTTAACTGGCCCGTTAGTTAGCTCAATAGCATTACCTCTTGGGGTTGAAAGAGATGGAATAGGGGACTCCTTTACAAAATTTGAAGGTAGCCTAGTCAACTTAAAGCCCGATTTATTTGGATGCTCTAGTGGCTCTTGCACATTCTGAGAAACAGCTATTTTCTTTGACAAACCCTTTTCTTTTGCCCTGTTTGGATTGTTACCTGCTGTGATTGGAAAATCAAATGAGAATTAGAAATTAAAAAGAAAAAACAATGTCTGAACTGAAACTCCCCCGTTTTTTTCCGCCAAGACAATACCTTTCCGCTGCTGTTTTGGTTCACCGTGAGTATCTCGATTGGTTTCTGTTGAGGGCTTATCCTTGTCGGTGCTGGAACTTCTCTTAGCAGTTTTTCGTGGGTTTTCCTTTGATATTGAAATCCGAATCCGTTTTACTAGAGCAATCATCTCTTCATGGTCAGATGACTTTGTTTTTTTACCATAATATGATCTCTTCTCTTCATTTCTCCTACTGGTTTGATCACCTGTGGCTCCCTCACATCTTATTCTTGAATTGGTAAATGGAGAGACAACCTTTTGGAACACAAAGGGTGATGGTTGAACAGCAACCTCTGCCAAATTCAAGAAGCTGCATCAAGGAATGATCCTCAGTTTCTAGTCCGCACAATTTTACTTCCGACATCAACATATCAAATAATACAAGGAATCAGACCAAACTATGTGTTGATGGAAAAAAAACACACGAGATGTTACTAATTATGCTAAAAACATGTAAACGAATTCTCTCCCCCTCTCGAGTTCTCCTAAGAATTTCTGATATAGACGTTTAAGTTCTGTGATCTAAGCAACATAATAGGCAAATTTTGATCCTGAACACCAGAAGATTGCATGTTTTCGTTGTATGCAAAAGCACCTTCTCGCAAGTCACAAATAGAGGGCTTTGATATGGTGATGATTTGTGAACTAATGATAAAGCACAAAACATGGTGAATGAAATGCGAACAACAAAGCAACAATCAAACAACAGATTCAGGGAAAAATTCTCGTTTCTGATAATTCCTCAAATCAATACTATTCTGAACTAGTCAAATTAACAATCATTTCCACCATCCAAATTAAAGATGAAATCTTCAATACAATATCATACAGAAGTTGCAAAAAAAAAATGGAAAAAAGAAAATTTGAACATAAGAAAGCAAGTTATGCACCTTTCATAGAAATACAATATCTTCCTAAATAGCGCTGCCTGCTGTAAGAGAAACACATGGAAAAGCCAAGAACACTATTAGAATGAAAAGCAACCGCACCCATCTTCCCCAGAAAAGTTCCAAATTCTCAAAGACACGCAACTGAATTAGAATCACACAAGCACTTTTCCATTTCTTATATAAATCACATATTTCGCCTTTTGTCATTTTCACCCGTTGAAATAGCTAGTCCACACTTTTTTTGAAGCGTGTAATCACGCGCCATCTCTGCGGCTACAAAACAAAAAGGGATTTTTCTTCATCTTCTCTCACTGTCCTATGCTCGCACAAGCAGAGACGGAAACAGAGCAATGTCGTTCACAACAACGAAAAGCATAAGAAACTTCAGCTTCAGCACCTATTTGACTAGTGATAGTTTTGAAAACAAAGCAAACTATGGCAACACTTCGAATGGTTTCTTCTTCTTCAGACAACATTCGAGAACATGTTTGTTATCTTCGAATTTGGAAGTTCCTCGTAGCAGTGGTTCGATTAGCGAATATGCAAAGTGGGTAATCTCAGAAATGCCGTGGAATTTCTCACCAGGTCACAAAATCCGAGCTTGCGTTGAATGCTTACTGTTCTGTGTAGCAGCTTTGTGCTGAGCACAAGTCTCTGCAAGAGGGTAGGGTGGTTCATTCAATCATCTCTTCCAATGGCATAGAAGTTGAAAGGGTTTTGGGTGCAAAACTAGTATTCATGTATGTGAATTGTGGTGAGATTGTAAGTTATCGTGAAAGTATACATCTTTTCAAGAGAATGCAGAAAATGGGAATTAAGGGGATTCCTTTACGTTTTCATGTATCTTGAAGTGTTTTGCTGCTTTGGGAACGGTAGGAGAGTGTAAAAGGATTCATGGGTATGTTTATAAACTGGGTTTTGGTTCTTATAATACTGTTGTGAACTCTCTGATAGCAGCTTACATCAGATGTGGAGGAGTTGACAGTGCACACAAGTTATTTGATCAATTGGGTAAAAGAGATGTTGTCTCTTGGAATTCTATGATAAGTGGGTCAGTGATGAATGGTTTTTTCCCACAAAAAGGACTATAAGTTTTTCATTTAGATGCTTGTTCTGAGGGTTGATGTGGATTTGGCTACCTTGGTTAATGCTCTTGTGGCTTGTGCAAATATTGGCAGTCTTCAATTGGGAAGAGCGCTTCACGGTTTTGGAGTGAAAGCTTGTTTTGATAGGGAAGTTATGTTTAACAATACCTTACTAGACATGTATTCAAAGTGTGGCAGTTTAAATGGTGCAGTTCAAGTTTTTGAGAAGATGGATCAAACTATCGTTGTTTCTTGGACTTCAATCATTGCTGCTTATGTACGAGGAGGTCTATATGATGATGCAATGAGGTTATTCTTTGAAATGGAAAGCAAAGGTGTTAGACCAGATATTTATTATTGCATTACTAGTGTCCTTCATGCTTGTGCTTGCAGCAACTCATTGGAGAAAGGCAGAGATATACATAATTACTTTGGAAAGAACGGCATAGTCTTGAGATTGCCTGTGTCTAATGTCTTATGGATATGTATGCAAAATGTGGAAGCATGGAAGAAGCTTATTCAGTTTTCTCCCAAATTTCGGTTAAGGACGTCATCTCGAGGAAGGGAGCTACATGGCCACGTTGAGAAATGGATTCTCTGCAGATATGCATGTAGCCGATGCACTTGTAGTTCATGCGAAGGGTCACCAAGAATCTGCGAGGATGTGGTGATTGTCGTGAGATGGCGAAGCTCGTCAAAGACTACAGGGAGGGAAATTGTCTGAGAGATTCCAACAGGTTTCACCACTCCAAGGATGGCTTGTGTTCTTGCAGAGGTCTCTGGTGAATCATTAGAGAAACTCAATTGAGTGTTCAACCTCTTCATGAGAACTTGGTCAGTAAATCTTATGCCAATAGCTATTTGATTAAGATGGATCAATTTAATAATAGTATTTGGTTTGGATCAATTTAAATTGCAGTTGTGGTCGCAATTGTTGCTATTACAGGTATTGCAGCCATCGCAATGCGTAATGCGGTTATTGTGACGTAAAATTTTTATGTGATTGCACCACGAAACTGAGTGTGTTGCTACTTGTTGCGGCATAGGTTTGAGACAATGCAATTGCAGAGAATGGCAGAGGGATGCAATTGCAGTGATCGCCGCACTGCAACTATTGCAGCCATATCACGCAATTTAGTCCACAATTTAAAATGCATGTGGGCCAATCTTCCCCACCGACCATTCCTCATTATGCGGTCCAAAAAAAATGCATCCCGATGCATCTTAATTAGAAAAAGTTGCATTTACAACTTAAGAAATATTAACCAGAAAATTCACTAGGAAGATCTTTGGTTCGTGTCTCTTCTATCAAAGGTTCATGTGATTATTCATTGCAAATTCCCTTTTCTCATAGCCCTTTTATGTTTCCTTGTAATAGGATGACACAGTCACTTTACACTTTTTAGCCTTGTGTTTTCTATCAGAATCACTTTTGTAATGGTACCAATTGAAACCTACATATTAAAATAATAATGCTATTAACACAATTATTTTAGCACAAACTCTGCATTACTAATAATGTCCAAATAGCAAATTGGATTCTAAATTTCTCGGATTTTTTACGTATATATGGCTTCAACACATTTGCACTCCCATAATATGGTCCATTCAAAAAAATTACGAATGTATGGATTTCAGAGTCTGAAATCGCCATCCCCTGTGACGATTTCAGACTTTTTGAATTTTTTATTTTTTTAATTTTTTGATTTTCTAAAATCGCCACCCCCTGTGTCAATTTCAAAAATTTGCCCCATATTTTTGTAATTTCTCATTCTAACCCATATTTTCGGAGTTCCTCTCCTCCGAACTCACATATATGTCAAAACCCCAAATTTCTCATCAGGCATGTACCAGAGTAATCTTGAATGAGAAATGCGTGATCCTAAAACTTTGTATAAATCAAGGGCCTGTCCTGACAGGACATGTTTTCTCATCGTACATAATGCTTTGCCTAATAAGTTAGGAGAGTTGATATAATGCTGTTACTCTTAGATACTGACAATCACGTTACCTGTGTGGGTTCATCAATCATCACACGGGTAACCATTTTTTTCATTTTAAAAAAATAATAATTATAAAATAAATGGCTTAAAGAGAGCCAATAGATTGAGTAAAATTGATTGCACAACACAATTTTCCCTTTAATTTCGTGGATCTACGTATATAGTTGCACAAGTTCCTGAAGATTGTAATTCTCATACCATCATCATAAACAAATTAAAAGGTTAGAAGAAGACCTCCGAAAAAGTAGATGCACCGTAGCAAGGTAACAACATATGATGGTTAATGGATAAAGAAAGTTAAATTTCAGTATCTAAAATCTAATTTGGAACAGGAATCCGGTGTGTTAGTTAATTCATTTACTTGAATCAAAGCAGGAGAGACAGCTCAGATCCAACCACATAGAAGACAGTAGCACATAACATAATAAAATCGGACCAGAGGCAGATATCCACAATCGTACATTATTATTCTCCACTCAACAGATCATGTCACCAACCATCATCAACATGATCTGCTGTCTCTCTCTCCAAGTCAAGCTAAAGAAAAATTTTCTCTCAAGCTGTGCCCACAATTACAATAGCATGACTATTTTTACACACATGAAGCAGAACTTGCAATGAATGTGACAACATCCAGCTATATCTTGCTCCAAAAATGAACATTGTGGTAATGTCAAATGATAACTCACAGAAGAAAGCTGCGTATGAAATTGATCCCTGTAGACACTAGTTTATACCAAATAGAGGCTTCTTTCATGATACAAATAATGGACTATACAGTAAGAAGCCTAGAATTGGGACTACAGTAGAAGCTAGAATTGCAAATAATCACTACTATAGATATAGATTACCAGATCTAAACAAATAAAACGGTACACATTAAATGCAATAGTACAGCAAACAGATGAAAGGATCAAATTTGAAAGTATGCAGTATTCAATAGCAAGTGTGTAAAAAATAAATGCTTATTGCACAAGTCAGATGCACCGCCCCGCCCACCCCCACCTGACCAGAACAGCGAAAAATACAAATGTGCAAGCCTACCATTTCCACATAAACTCATTGCACTGCACATGTAGTTAAGGCATCAACAATATAAAACTTCAATTTAATGATTAATGATTCTCCTCCCTAATTTCCCTCTCCTTTTCTTCTATTGGGCAGCTTCTACATATCCCCACCAAAATAAAAATAATTAAATAAAAACAAATCAAAGTCTTTTTTTTTTTCCTTTACTCATTCTTTTTCCCTCTCCTTCTTGAACCTACTATGTAACCATATTGTATAATAAACAAACTAAACAAACCCCTCATCTCAAATGATCAATTTCCCTAATATAAAATCTAAGGAAACTTAAAATGAACAAAAAAAGGGATTTCCCTTTAGCGGCAACAACACTTTGAGCACACTATTAAGAAAACAATGAGAAAGACAATGGAAGAAAGAGCAATGGCCACACCAAGAACGAACTTGTTAGGACCACCATGATGCTCCTTCTTGTGCTTGCTCCCATCATCATCATCACTGTCATCATAATCATCATCACTGCTATCATCAGCATAAGAGGAATCCTTTGAAGGAGTAGACACCGGCATCCCATACTTATCACAAGGTGAAATCCCAAGCTTCAATTTTTTTGACAGAACAGAGTGGTTATAACACAAGTTACTGTTCCCACCAACTTTAAACACTTCCAACCTCTTGATGAAGCTGGCGTTGAAAGGCACAACCCCGCGAAGATTATTGTTAGCAAGATTCAAGTACCTGATACTGTTCATATGTGAAATGAACCTGGGGATAGTCCCATTCAACTGGTTTGAGCTCAGATCCATGTGAACCAAACCGGGAACCGCAGAAACCGAATCGGGTATCGACCCAGAGAAAGAGTTCGAAGCCAAAGACAATTCTTTCAGCGAAACTAAGTCCCCAATGGAAGCAGGGATCTCCCCAGAGAGTGAATTGGAAGAAAGGTTCAAACTTTCGAGGCTATCGAGCATGGTGATGGAAATGGGTATGTTACCCTTTAGCTGGTTGCCGGAGAAATCGATGCGGGTGAGGTTGGCATGGAGGTGCCCAGGAAGAGAACCGGTGAGGTTAGCGTGGGAAATGGTCAAAGTTTTGAGCTTGGTCATGTGGGCAAGGATGACGTAAGGGCCAGAGGCTCTGACGACGAGGTTGGAGAGGGTGAGGTCGGTGAGGTTCTGGAGCTGGGAGAGCCAGACGCCGGAGACGCGGCGGAGGGAGGAGACGGAGGTGAAGGAGAGGAGGGAGAGGGAGAGGGCGGAGGGGAGGCGGACGGGGGCGAGGGGGCAGTTAAGAAAGGAGAGGGAGCGGAGGGTGGAGAGGGAGTTGAGGGCGGTGAAGGAGAGGGCCACGTAGGTGGAGCAGTTGGAGAGGGCGAGGGAGATGAGGTGGCGGAAGGGGGTTGAGGCGTCGCAGAGGGTGGCATTGTGGTAGGATGGTTGGGTGCAGGGGTCCTTTGAGGTTGGGATGTTGAGGGATTGGAGGGCTCTGACTTGCTTTGGGTCAAGGGTTGAAGGAGATGAAGTGGGAGAAGGGGTTGGGGGTTGAGAGAGGGAAGTTGAAATGGTTGGGAAGAAGAAAAGGAGGAGGAGGAGGATGGGAATGAGGAGGAGTGGAAGGGGTGGTGGCGGTGGTGGTTTTTTCATGGTTTCTGTGATGTGGTCAGAGTCCAGACATGTGCTGAATTTTGTTGAACAGAGTTTTGGGTTTAAAGAGAGAGAGCAGAGGGAGGCTTGGGAGAGTGTGAGATATTTGAGTTTGAGTACAATGTTGAGAGAGAGAGTGTGTGAGGAGAATCAGATTGATTAGATTATTTTAGATGAGCACATTATACAATGGCTGATCTGAATGATGGCATATATTAAGCATAATATGTTAGAGACGACAGAGTCACAGATAGGACATCAAACCATGAGAGATGTTATTTGTCCTGTGTATAGGGATATTTTTTTTAAAGGACATATACTAATAGGTGTTTTTAGGCATGTTATTGGGTTTTCTCTTTGAGTAATGATATGGCATGGGGATAATCACTTTGAATAATTTTCGAACGCTCACATTCTTGAAAGTGTGAGATTTATTGTGAATTTTGTCATGATGAATTTTATATTTTTGTGTATATAATTATAATAAAATTATTTTAAATAATTGGCATTTTATCATTTATTTTTTTATCAATGATATTTTAACTCTGTTATTAGACAATTATTTAAGCATAATCAAATTTATCATGTAAATTATTTAAAGTTCTCTTTCTAAGATTTTGTAATGTAGATACATCTATGTTGATGTATGAGATATTTATAAAATTTGTGAGTGTGATTTAACTATTTTTTTTTCATAATCAATATTTAGAGTTTAGGGTATATATTAAAAGATGTCTTAAAAAAGTACAAATGACTCTTCTTAGACTATCTTCTTAGACTATAAAGAGAGGCCCATGCTGTGCTGTTACAGGTTGGGGATGCATTTGTTCCCCCTTTGATTTGCACATGCCATTTCTGAAAAAAAAATTTTTTTTGCAGAAACCGTCAAAATGGGAGGATTAATTAAGCTCTCTTTGGATTTATTAATTTGTGCTTGTTCAATGTTCGCAAAATTCATTCTTCATGATCTTTATTTTATTAGAACTAATCAACAAAGTTGATTGGCCTATAATTTGCACAGCATAATGATTAATAGTTATTAGTCACTTTACCACACCTCCTCTAATAGTTTTCTCAAGTTATTATACATTTATAATTGAAAAAGTTTATGTATACAATAAAATAGATGTCAATGTACAATCAACGTAATATTATACATAAAAATACTCATAATTAGTGCGTAAGTGAAGAGCAATTATTTTATTAATAATGGATTAAGATACAATTAAAATAATAGCAATTAAACATTGTGTACAAATAGTGTCACTCTTTATAATTACATCTCAACATATTTTAAACATTAATGTGTTGCTGTTAAGCTGAATTAGACGTGCGATCCAGTCCTTTTCTCCTTGGGGGTTCCCCTATGCCCTTTTCAGTTCTTTCGGTCCAACCCTTCGATGCCTTTCCCTTTCAACTAATAGCTTAACCTTTTATCATTTTCTAGAGATTGATAACTTGACTTAGTTGTCATGTCAACAACAAAGATTAAACTCAAACTGCAAAAGGAAACACAGATCAAGAGCAAAAAAATACAAAAAAAAAAAAAAGTAGCAATTTGTTATTAATGTTAGGCTTGTAAAGAAATCCTCCCAAACCAAGTCAAATGTTGTTAATGTATGACATCTTTGAAATTGATATTTGGCCATCTCTTGTCCACAATTGTCTATGGAGTGCATAAACTAAAAAAAATTGCCATAAATCCAAAAGTAGGGATTAGAGCATCCACTTTTATGGCATTTTTTAGTTTTCTTTTCCACCCTATTGTTTATGCTAAGAATCAATCCATGATTCCATGTAAAGATTGTTACGTATTGAGTTCATATGATTTCTTGGCTGAGTAATTTTGGTTTTTCTTTCATTGATTGTGATTATGTGACATGACAAGATAAATTCTGACTCAAACAGAAAGTAGATTCCAGGGTGGTAGCCAGGGTAGGATGAGTGTAACGTTTATTTAGACAATGGCTATTAAACCACTTTAATTAATGGAATTGATGTTTAGTGAAAGCTAATGGAATTAAATTTATGATTGGGAAATTAACTATTTCTTTTCATATGGCCTAAAATTCACAATGACCAACAAAATGAGTATTTGTCTTTTTTAAGATGAGTATCACCAACTGAGGTTGACTGTGCATGATAGAAGTGAGAGAGTTTGTTTAAACAGAAGTGATTTGGGACCGATGAGTGATCAAGTAGGTAATAGTATATTTGAGCAAATTATTCTTTGATATTATATCAAATAAAGGAAGATTTAACAATTGGGTTAGGCGTGATGGTAGTTTATCATATCCTTTAACTATGAGATAAATATTTCAATAATAAAAAAATATTTTATGGCTAACAATCTAATATTTTATGTGAGCTAAGTTATTGTGATGAATTAATCATTATTACTAGTGATGGGTACCTTGAATGTACCAAAAAAAAATACAAGAAAATTTTAGTTCAAACAAACTATCTTAATAATTAGATTATGTCTATTGTATGCCCAGATTTCAGTTTCATTATTGTGTTTTAGACAATAGTTATTGGAAAATGATTCTAAGAATGCAAGTTGTTAAAATTTAAAAGGGCTGTTATTTTTTTAGGCTTTTTTAATTTTTCTGTTGAGTTTGATAAATGTCAGCTTATAATGCAAAAGGGAAAAAGGAATACGGTCATCTTATTGCGCCCATTAATTAAATTTTGCTACATTGAATTTTTCTTCAAAATAACTATTTAGAATGATTATGTACAAAAATAAAATAAAAAATCAACTGATGCCAGCTAATAACTCTGTTTACTTAGTCAAACATATATTAGACCCTTTTCTCAACCGAAATATTTATTATTATTCTAATTTAAGCCCCCTACACATCTTAATAAAACAATTTATTCAAACTTCTTTTTTTTATGTGTTCCAATTCTAAGCACACTGTTCGGTTGGTACCTAACTAGCTAATTTTTTGAATCCAAACCAGCAAAAAAGGCATGGATATTCTGATTTGTCATAGAATATATGTGCAGGGATAATGATAGGTCAACTAACAGATTAGAAGAGTTACATCATTTTTTTTCTTTGAATTAGTATTCAAATTATACTATTAGAGAGATAGACTAATTTAAGTCGAGACACTGTGATTGTGTCTTCTATATATATTTTTTTTTCGGGTTTTAAATCCAACACCCTTTAAAAAAGGAACAAGTTTGTCTACCACTGGACCAACCTTGTATCGGTTAGAATAGTGACCCCATTAGAATGCAACTTAATAGAACTAGTAAACAATTATAAGACCGATAACCAACCTGCATGCATGTTAATCTTTATTATTTTCTCTCTATTCCAATTCTATTCATGTAAAGAAAAATCACTATACTTACATTGCAAGTAATCACCCCAATGCTTCTTTAAATTTTTTTACATAGGAACTATCTCCAATGTACGGGAAACAAACAAAAAAATAACACTGATTTTTCCAACCTCACTTCAAATTGGTTACAGATAATGCTTATAACTCTCTAGCACATGCTACATAGATCAATCAAATCATCACACATATCTTTTCACATGTGGCCAAAACTGTTGTGGTTCTTGCTGTGAACTTCAACTTCAGCAATCTATGGAAATGCAAGCCTGAGAGAGTGATGAGCTGTCAGCTCTGCTCACAAAAGGGTTGATCTTGACCCAAACAAGAGAGAAGACTGATGCCAAGAGCACTGACCAAAGGATCACAATGGTCGGGGTGCGGTTCTGGCGACCCATTAGACCCTTTAGGAAGGGATAGAGGTGAAAAATGACCCAGAAAGCAAAGAAAACCTTCCCAATGAGTGGCCCCCATGACTCATACCCTCCATTCAGTGCATCAGAGAATCCAGCAACAACACCAACCATGTTGATAATGATGAGGGAGGTTGGAGGGATCAAGAGTGTTGTCCACTTGATGATGTAGAGCTCACCAAACTCTGCATCGTCGGCGGATTTTGAAGTGACAGTAAAGTTTGTGTCAACACCTGCCAGCATTTTCAGGAATCCCTGGAAGACGGCGAAGAGATGGGCTGAAACGCCTCCGATCACCCAGAACTGCTCGTTACGCCACAGGGCTTCGATGGTGACGCCACTCCACCGCAGCTCCAGAACACTAGTCACTATGATGGAGATGAAGAGTCCAAGAAAGAGCGCACTTGCAAGGTTGGAAAGCTGCATTGAAGTAGCAATAACAAACATTATGTTAGGCATTATTATTTATATCTCTGACGTCAGAACTTTTATGTGAAATTTGGTGGATTAAGTGGACTAATAACAGCTTTATCTTCAAACTTTTACTGTGTTATTACCAAAACTAAAGATGAGGGAATTACCGTTGGTATGATAAATTTTCCTGAGAGGAGGCAAATTGCAGGCAAAGAACAATAAGCAACTAGAGGAAGGGATGTGAAAGGGTAGACAATGGTGTTTATGTAAGCCAATCTCTGCAGCCACTTGAGGCGGCCTCCTGCGAAACCATACCAGAGGGGGCAGTGTCTGCTAAGGAAGATTTCAACCGATCCAAGGGCCCACCGGAGAACTTGGTGCAACCGATCGGACAAGTTGATTGGCGCTGACCCTTTGAATGCAGGCCTTAAGGGCATGCAGTAGAGTGACCTCCATCCTCGGCAATGCATCTTGAACCCAGTTAAGATATCCTCAGTGACTGAACCATAAATCCAACCAATCTGAATAGACAAGAAGAAATTCTAATTAATCAGACTATAAGCAAGTCAAACAATGAAGTCAGCTAGAAATTTTGCATTGCACTTTATACAAGAACATGAACATTTAAGCCTAACCTCTTTTCCCCATTCAGTCTTCTCTTCGTATCCACAGCTAATAACATGAATGGCTTCCTTGATCAGCATTGAGGGATCTGCAGAGTCAGGAACACCTCCATTCTCCATTAGTGTAGATTCAATGAAAACAGTGGACAAGCCAAATGTTTTCTCAAAGCTCAACTGTGAAATCAGCATTGACCTCTCATACTCATCATAATCTGCGCAAAAGAAAAGAAACCAGAAAGAATGTAACTCATTGAATATTCTGGTATGTGTTTGAGTAAAATTGGTTGACAAGGTTAACCATGTGCTTACTTTCAATCTCCCTAAGATTAAAAATGGCAGCATCAAGTTCTTCCCTCTTTGCATCTCTATAAAGCTCCGAGACATCCTTTTTCGGCTTCTTTGAGGAGCAGCAACAGCAGGATGAAGAAGATCTCGGTAAGTTGGGCATAGAAGGTGGACTGTAGCCATAAAGTGCTTGTCTATTGAAAACACATCCAGTTCCCACATACATAGGTCCTTGAATGCCATCAAGTCCTTTCATGTTAACCTGAAAGGGATCAAGTTTGGAAACTATAGTAAGAGCAGTGTCCATGATTTTTACTTCATTACTTCCATCACCATATTGATATTGTTAAAAATGAGACAATCTGAACATAAATCACATACACAACACACAAAATCTAATCCTCTATGATCTCATGACTAGGAAAAGAAATGTTGTAAACACATAGAGACTACAATTATTGTTGAGTATAGGTGGCAATAAAACTTTTAAACTTACATCAAAGAAAACTGTGTTGCGATTCGCATATCGATCACTACGATCAATACCATCAAATCTCTGGGGGAACTGCACATAACACACATCTCTGCCAACTTCTGGATCCATCAGAAAACACATTGCTTCTCTGACAGCCTTGCTATTGTTAACATAATGATCACAATCAAGATTGAGAATGAAGGGAGCATTTGTGAGAATCGCAGACACCCGCACCTACATAAATCCAAAACAAGCATTAAGCATATTATAAAATCTTAATGACCTTATACAAAATATTAATCCAAAGTATCTATCCATACCAATGCATTTTCTGCACCAGCCTTTTTGTGATGTTGGTAACCTGGCCTTTTCTCTCTGGATACATACACCAGCCTGGGAAGTTCATTCCCTTCTAGGTCATGGGCGCCGGTGTGTCCAAGGAAAACCTGGAAATGGTAACCATAAATTTCACTTGAAAATTCAGACAAGGTCCTCACATAGTACCACTCAAGAAGTTCTTTATGCTATGTAATCAGAAATCAACATGTATTTCTCAAATGATTACAAGAACAACTAACTAATTGTACTATGCTTATCATGAATGGATATACCTGAATCATGCCAGGGTGATCACGCGGGTTGTTTCCGGGCCATGAGGTTCCATCTTGCATAGTCCATCCTTCATCTGGTGTTTTCTGAGCCTTTGCTACCAAAGCATTGATTCTTACTTTAAACTCTTCATAGTCTCTCTGGAAGAAATAAAATATAAACATGATTCATGAAGAGGTTTCTCTATGATACTCAATTTGGAAAAACAAGTTGGTCACTACACTCAATTTTACCTTCATTGCTCTACGTTCCTTCACGAAAGAAGGCTGTATTTTGTCCTTGAGGTAATCAATCTTCTGAGAGAAGTAGAACTCGGGCGCTCGCGGCTCAATCGAGTACTTCTTGCAAAACGGAACCCACCTCCTTGCAAAGTCAGCTGTCTCCACAAGGGACTCAAATGTCAGCATTGCAGCACCATCATCTGACACATAACAGGATACCTTATCCACAGGGTAGTCCACAGCAAGAATGGAAAGCACTGTGTTAGCAGTGATCAACGGCGGTTCTTTCAAAGGATCGACTGTACTGACGAAGAAATCCACAGCAGCAAGCTGAGAAGGTTCACCCTCCCTTTCAAACCTGCCATGCCGACATTAGAATAGAAGTGATATGATTTAGCATCCAAAGTATAGACTAAATATCATTTTTCACATTCAACTTAGATCTTACTCTATTATATACTATCCATTGATTTCATTTTAGGATTACCTTTCGCAAATACTAAAACATATGTAATCTACAAAGCTTGAACTAGAAGGAACAATGTATCCGATATTTGGCAACTTTGTGTGTTTACCTTGCAGAGAGCCTGTCAATAAAAGCTTCCCTATCGATGGGAGACCATTTAGGGAACTGATCCAACACCCAGGAGAATGCAAACCAGATCTCACAGATGATAGAAGTCATCCACAGACCGTAAGCGCTGTCAACTGGATTTGTGACTCGGTAATGGAAGAAAAGACCCAAGATTATCAGTCGCATGATTATAACAAATCTGTATGGTCCGAGTTTCGTTTTCGAGATTGGAATAGTAATTGAAAGTGGCTCAGCGGCAGCAGCAGCCGCTTCTGAGGGCCTGCACAACATATCAGCATGTAGCCATGTACATCAGAATAATTCTATGGTGAAATTTTATGTAAGAGATTTTAAACCAATGGAGAAAGATCAACAAAATCATATATGCGTGAGAAATATTCATTATCAAATTGATAGTCGTCTTCCAGGTACAACCAAATAATTTATGACAATTTGATGAAAACTCCACAATCATATATTTATATACAGAAGCTCTCTACAGCATCTGATTCTTCATTCCTTATATTCAGAATTCTGCCTATAACTAACACACAACATCACCTAGGACTAGGAAAATGTAAGAATGCTCACAGGATTCAGAAATCAATCAGTGAAAGAAGTCGAATTTCAAACATATTTTCAGTTTTAGTTCTTCTATATAGTCTCTTATTTCATGTGTCCAATTCCATGCATCTAACAAACTAGATCTACTCCAGCATCAATTCATTTTAAAATTGAGGTATGCACAAGGGGAATATTTTCTTCTATAGTTTCTCTTAAATTTAAACTAGTTAGGTATGGCATAACTTGTTTTATATTAACTTTCCAAATATTGTTTTTTTAAGATACATTCCTTCAGGAGAAGATTTTCATTTCTGATTGAACTTACTGCATCTCTTCCATCTGCTGCTCCGGCGGAATTGGCGCCGTATTGTCAGCCTTAGGTGCATCCTTTTTCTTCTTATTCTTCTTCTTATCCTTCTCCTTCTCCTTCCAGCTCTCCACTCTATTTTTCCAGATTGGATTCCCATATTCATCATTTAATTCTGCAACAAAACCATATCGTGATTGTCGATGAGTATTTCCAAAGAAATTATACTTGAAAAATGAAGGCTAGAGGGTCTCTCATATTTACCACTATCCACTGTGGACACAGTACTAACATGTCTAGCATGGATACCAACATCCTGCATAATGCAAGGGGAAATTGTAGGTCACTAACTGCAAATATGAACAACTTAACAATATAATAAAAATCAACGCTAACAATAAATACCCTGCTTTTCCGAAAAATTGAGGCTAGTTGTTACTGGTTACATCTCTAATAACGTTACTGGTAAAACTAACTCATCACCTGAGAAACACTGAGCTCAGAAGCCATAGTGGACCGGTTTCCAGAAACCTTGGTGTCATCATTATCTTTTGCTTTATCTATGAAATATACAAAAGGAAACAAAACTTAGGATTACTCACAAGAAGAAGAAAAAGAAAGGACACTCGATGAATTTCCTTTGCCTCCTTTTAATAAACTAAAACTACTATCTATTACTTGGTTGAATGAGTGTTGAAACGTCAAATTTTAATTATCCTCCCTCAATATTATCAGCCAAAAGTTATATATACACACACACACACCAAAATGAAAGAAAGGATCATACCTTCAACTTCTTTCCTGATGTTACCAAAAGTCGATCAAATCAATCCCTAAGAGAGACTAACTTGATTAATTTAACAGGCTTTTAGTAGCCTCAGAAACGCATTTAATATTTTTTATAATTTATGGACGAACTTGGCTGATATTATCAACTTTAAGGACGAATTTGAAGGATTACTCTAAAAAAAATAAAAATAAAGTATTCAATGTAAATGTAGATACATGAGAGAGTAGGGTGGTTACCCTGATAGGGAGTGGCACATCTCAAGCAAGCCCTGCGACCCTCATTGATCTCATAATCAAAACAAGGCTTGCAGATAGGGAAGTAGCACTCATGACAAGCCACAAACACCTCCCCATTAGCATCAACTCCAACTTGCTCCCCACAAGAGTTGCAGAACTGAACACCTGACTCCATCATCTTTGGTCCAAACAAAAAAATGTTACTCTGACCCTTTGCTTCTCAGTCTATGCAAATATGTATTAGTAGTGTGAAGAAGGGATGTGGAAGGTGGGAAAAAGGGTGATGGTGGTGGGTTCTCATTTTCAGAGGTTGGAAGGTTCGTGTCATTGTTTGGCTCACAAACAAAGGCACAAGCAAAGACAGTAGTGAGACATGAGAAGCAACGTCTGATTTTTATTTTTATATTTCATTTTAGATTTGAATTTATTGCGGGAAGTATAAGGAAGGGGGGGCTTCGGTTGGGCAGGGTACGTCTTTAACTAACAACCCTTACGCTACAAGCAGCTCTTGGCAAATGTCAGTAGCAGCAACCATGTAAATATTTAAAATTAATAATAAAAATAAAAACAGGAACATTTTTTTGACTGAAGGAAGTTTGATGGAAAACATCATTCCAACCTGATAAATAATAGCAAAACATTTCTGTAAAAAATAATAGGTATGATAATTTTACTGTAATTCTTTTAAAATTACTTATTATAAAATATTTTATTATTATTTTCTTAAATCTCTCCTTTAACACGTGAGAGTTTAATCTCTGGAGATATAGTCAAACGCTTAAGTAAGGATTACTTTCAATAATATTATTTTCATATATAATTATCATCGCTTTGTTGGTTTAAGAAATAATTTCCCAGTATCAATATACAATCTTCTAAGATGTAAGTATGTGGTGGATCATAGTTCAAGTCATACTTACGCAGTGATTTTTGTCGCAATATTGAGATATTTTCTACTGAGTGTCAATAGAAATTTGGACCTATTGACTAGTCTTTTACGGAATTAAGAGCCACCTATAAAGAGTGAGTTGATGTAGAAAACATATACGACATCATACCATAAGGATGCAACTTCAAACTGATTGAATTAGTTCACAAACAATTCAAATAGTTTGCATACGTGGTTTTTTATTTTGGATAAAAAGAGAGAGAGCAAATGGTGGATGGAATTTACTCTCAACATTCGCCATTTTTTACAAATGCACACAAAATTAAAAAAGTAATTAATTTGCTCATGCTTAAAAATAATTAAATATTTAAACTAAATTTTCTTTATGAAAAATTGTAATGTAATCAATATAATAGTAAACAATTTATAATAATTAGGGGTGAAAATATAGTAATTAATATTTTTGTAATTGAATCAAACAAGACAGAATTTTGGGTGAAACTTAACATATATTAGTGTAAGGGGAGTATATTTAGTTGAATTCCTGCTGGTAATCTGAAAGAAAATACCACCTTACAATTTTAAGAAATTAATATTGGAAACAACGAAATTTGACTTTCAATTGAGTTGGCCAAAACCGATAATGAAACTTGACCGTTCATCTTATTATCACTACCAAATGCAGCTAACATCTTTTGCATTTATTACAGTTGGTTTGTATGTTGCTTACTACTGAAAAAGCCACGTTTCTATTCTAAATTAAGTTGTTCTAACGTCGGATCATGCTCTGGATCTTACTAGGACCATACTATGACCGTTTATATGTCATAAGATACGCTATTTACCTTTGCCCGTAATTGATACTAGCTATGTTGTGCCGTAATCCAAATTTCTTTCAGATATTTTTTTCATTATTAGTAGAAATTTATTCCATTTGGGCTTGTGTTTGTTTAGATACCGTATAAACCAAAAACAAATCTTTATATTGTGCAGTGTTCACTTACAATAAATGAATAAGAAAAAGGCACGAAAGCGCAAAAGGTGGTTGCAAAAGTAACTTCTAAGTTCATAGATCAGAATAGAACAAGCCAAGATGACATGTATAGGCCATCATTAAACAGCACCTGTATAGGTGATCACATAACCATAGAGAGAACTCCAAAGCAGGAACAACCAAAGGAGACAATAAACCCAATTACACCAAGATACAAAAAGTACAGATCATTATATATATATATATATATATATATATATATATATATAAGTATTTGAATACAGTTAAAAGTGATCACGCATATTGCCCTCAAATTTAAGAAGATGCCACAGTATTAAGTGGCATGTTAGAACTCTTTACATAGTACCATGTCAACTATCACCAAATCACATTTCTTTCTTTCTGTATGTATGATTTCGCCAATGTCTAATTACAGCCTCAGTTGTGTCTCTTGCAAATCTACAAAGCACTGTCACCTCAACAATTCCTGAAAACACAACTCCACAAATGATGCATCACCTATGTTAGTATACATATTTGAGCAAGGCTTGTTTGGAGGTGCTCATTTAATGATAGAAAATCTATATATCAGGCCATGTTAAGGAAGCATTATGATCAGCTAGTGAAGTAAAGAGAAGATTGTTATAACATTTTTAGGTATAGGGAAATACCGATACATTTGTTGAATTGACATCCATCCCAGCTTCCATAAGGCAGCGAAAAGTTTTGAATTTCCTATAACACCGTTCTGCTTCAGAATCAAGCCATAAATTCCAAAACAATGAAGCCTCCGGGTGCATTTGTGTCTCAAAATCAAGATTTTTTCCAAGACTTCTCCTAATGACCTGAAGCTACAACAATTCAAACATTTATTTCAAATTTCAAAATAAAAATAAACTATCAGATTCTATTCTAGTAACCATCACAACCATGGGTACCTGAGCAAATTCATTCCCTTTCTCCACGCCTTGATGACTGCTAGACGCAAAAGAAATCTTTCTTCTCTCATTTAACACTTCAGAAACACTGTTTTTCTTCCCTATATTATCATTCTTCACATAAAACGGGTGTGGAGCAATGAAGATCTCTTTACTTGCCACTTCAGGTCCCTTGAAGGTCAACATGCACATCTCAGTTTCAAGTGAAGTATGGAATGAGCAGAAAAGCAAAACATACAGAAAAAAGGGGCCAGCTAGGGTGCTACCATGCATAACTTGATTACAAGATAGATTCATACATACCTCAGGAAGCTCTGTTGACCTATCAAGGAAATATGAACTGTCTGCTTGTGTTGAATCAAGGGTTGGAATCCTTTGTTCAATTTTTTTGGTGCTAAACACATTCAGATTATTTATTATTTTTGGGGTCATATCACAATCAGGTTCATTATATGAATCAACTCCGTCCACACAGGTTTGGACAAGCAATTCTGAAAGAGCATGCATTGCGCTGATCATTATCTGAACATCAGGTTTTGGAGATTCAATTAAAGACTTTGAAAAACCCTTAACTGTATTGAAAAGATCAGCAACAACGCCAACTTGAGATGATGATGAAGTTGAAGTTGGAAAATGGCCATTTGCAGGGAAACCCCCTCTTTTTGGCCCATTAGCCCTGGGATCTTTAGTTCCCTTTACAAATCCATCAACATCCAGAATAGTTACAACTTTTCCACAGTCTGCTTTAGAAGAAGATTGAGTCATCATACAATGAGAATTTAGCACAGGATCCACAGAATGACATTTTGGATCATTGAGTATATTAAAGGAATTTTCTCTTCCACAGATGTTAGTAGAATTTTGAACCTCAAATCCCTTATTCAATTCTATTGGGGATTCTGCTACAACAGCTTGCATCAGTAAGTCCTCCCCTGGCAGCAAATTAGTAGTTACAGAGGCAGTAGAGTTGGAAGACACAAAATCATCTTTAATGTATCCAATACCAGGAACAAATTGAGGAGCCAGAGGATTTAAACTGTTATGTTTCTCTGTTGCTTTCTCAACATGATGAAATTGTACAGAACCTGACGTTTCTGATGGAGTTAGACAAGGAGCCATGGTTCCCTTCCAACAAGGAGAATCCTCATCACAGTCACTGTCACCTAAGTTCTTGGAAGATTGATTTTGAGGAGTGTTTTTAACATGGGACATATTACTTGATAACTTGAGTGGGGCAAGCCTACAACTTGACTCAAGATAGGAGCTAGATTCATCAGCAGCATACATTGTACCTTTTGAATTTGATAGAATATCTTTTCCCCAAAATGTACCGGTGCTTTTTCCAAAAATACCATCCGACACTTCCAGACAGGGGTTCAACTCATCAACAGCATTCTTACCTTTACATATCATTCCATAATTTTCTCTATTATTCATCCTCTTTTATTTTAGAAGAAAAAGTAATACGATGAAGCACTAAAATTAAAACTTGTTCCAAACAAAATTATAATCAAAATTCAAGAACAGAATATTAGAGCTCAATGCTAAATGGGAGCAGATGACCATTTGAACTGATTATATTGATTCATTGAAAAATCAATAATACTAGGTTAGAAGTGTAATAAGAACAATAAAGTCATAAAGAAAAGGATTTTGCTATAAGTAAAGCATTTCTGTCAGATGTGAAAAATTGTACATTTCTTCACTGCATTGTAGTAGGAGAGATTTCTAATCTTATCTCTCTATAGGCAGACACATTCATTAATGAATTTTAATCTTTTAAAACATTTCCAGAAGAAAACTGTGTACGATAAAAGAGTCCAAATTTATTTTAAGAGTAAGGATGTCCATGAGAACATAGAGCAAAACAAATTAATAACTTTCTTGTCTCCCAAGTACCAAAACTTTAAAAAGTAGTGGTGCACAAGAGCCTGGGAGAAAACTTAATTAGCTTCTCTAGACCAAAAAATTTGATAGTTATAACTTATAAATTGCAGTTAAGTGAATATGGGTGATGCTGATTTCTGAAGGTAGCTAACCTAATTGCCTTTTAGTGTAGTGTCTTTATAATTCCTCACACTTGGGAGGAGAATGGAATTGAGATTTTAACTCTTCAAGTATGGATTTTAATTGCTGAGCGACGTACAAACTTCACAACTAAAGGATAGTGAGGCTCCTCCTGGTTATAAAAATAAGAAATAACGGGAAAATCTGTGCTGCAAGCATGCTTATAACATAATTTATTTATGTTTGGATGAATGATGGAGTGTGCAGGTCTAGTGAGATGACATTAAGCAAACCACAAGAGCATGAGCAGACTAGCATATACTAACTGCAGGCTCAATTGTAAGTTCAACGTTTCCAATCATACTAGTAAAAAGAGGGGTTCTCAATTTAAAGAAAACAATACCAGGTTTGTTGGTGTACATATCCTGTTTCTCTTTAATAACAAAACATAGAATAGTAAAAAAAAATACAACATAATACAAACTTTTTGGTTTAAACCAATAGGATCCAAAGTTCATTGACCTAGTTCAAGGCAGACCAGTCCACTATGAGAGTAAAGCTCTCTCAACATTAGTTTTTTTATTCATAACACTCGAACTTGAGACCTTCCTTAAAGGAATAAGTGTTGAACTACTTGAATCAATCAAAAGTTGATAACATAATACAAGTTTGGAATATATTTTAGATTAATTAAAACATCTAAGTGATGAATCCCTACAAATACATGATGGTCCGGAAAACATTTGGAGATAGTTTAGATATCCTCTTGGCTAGTCACCCAAAAAACTAGAAAACAAAAGAAAGATGCATCCAAGGATAGGAGTTTGCAATATGAAGTGATGAAGAGCTTTAGGAGTTGTATGAGTAACAATGTTCACCAGCAACAAGGATTTCAAGATTCACTTAGAAATTCTCTTTTGTTTATAGAACCACGTGCTACTCAATTTGTTAAACCTTGTACACACAAAACTCGAAGTATTACAACAGATTCTGAATATAAAAAAAGAGAAGGAAACTAAAATAGGGCAATTTCTTACTTTCAATCCTAACTTCATGTAATAAATGCCCTAACGTCATGTAGTAAATGCATAGTCAATAAGACAAGAAAAGACAAGAAAAGCATAGTCAATATAATCTACGATGAAGTAAAAATCAAAAACATTGTAATGATCAGAATCAAACTGCATTACCCCAAGTCCTTCACTCAAATCGAAAATTGCAGAAGAAGTTTTGGCTTGCCACAATAAAAAATAAAAAATAAATAAGGAAAAAAAATTACCTTTTTGAAGCATGCCGCCATCATCAACCGAACTGCCAACACCATTGCCTTTGCCAAACAAAATCTCGTCAAAATCCACTCCTTGTTCCTTCCTACAACTCACCCTATACCCTAAACCAGTCACGCTTGGCGAGTAAGTGGGCACCGAAGGCTCCTTCAGAATTTGAAAATGCGACCATCTTCTAATCCCGTCAAAGTCACAAACTTTTTCAAGATGCGATTTTTGCTGGTTCTGAGTGGAAACTTCGACACTAGGTAAAGCAGTTTCAACAGGCACAGTTCCTACCTTAGTACCCAGGTTACTATTCCGAAAGGAATCAAGCAAAGAGCTAAAAGGGTCGTCGTTACAGTGACCTAACGAGTGAACAGAAGGCTCCTGAGGTGAAAGCAGCGATGAACTCGAACTGGGCTGGTGGTGGGTGGAGCGATTGAGAGTGAAGGGTTTTGCCAGTGGCGACAAACGTGTCGTGCTCAATGAGGTTGCTTTCTTGCCCTGATCCATTCCTTGCTGGGTTCCTTTCCTTCTTTGATCCTTCTTGGAATTTGGAAGCAGAAAAACGCTTCACAGAACAATAAACAAACACTTGGTGATCATATAGTCATAAAGTTGGTCAAAAAATGCAGAGAAGGCAAAGGGAGTGGGAATTTGGTAAGCATGATCGAGGAAGCCGAGACGATTGACTTCGAATGTTTCTGGTTTGCAAGTCTATAGCTTCCTCGCTAAGTACGCTCATTTAGGAAGAAAATTGGGTTTTGTGCTTTATTTACAGGGTAATATAATGGAGTTTAATTGTTACTAAGGCCTCATTTGGTAGATTGGATAATAATATTAAATATGATAGTATAGTATAAGAAATATATTATATAAATTTATAAATTATTATGTGTTTTACATGTTGCATGTAATTATATAATTTTATTATATTTAATCTTTATAATATCAATTCATAATTAATATTAAAACAAAAAAAATAACAAACAAAATTTTCCATAACCATTTTAGAAAATCAAACAAACCTATAATGATGTTTGGCCCAAATAAATTATTATACAAGACACAAACTTTTTTACTAAAATTGAAAAGAGTTAGTTGTAGAGTTTAAAAAATAAATGATCCCAAACAAAGTTATCAAATTTTGCATAAACACAAATTAAGAAAAATAATCTCCAAAAATGGGTTTTTAGTAGAGACAAATACAAAAACAATAACCATGAGAGAGTGAGAAATAAAAAGAAAAATATAATGCAAGGATGATAATTGACGATTACAAGATAATGAAAAAAGAAAGAGAAGATAAGTAAGAATAATTTAATATTGAGTAAAAAAATAGTACTATCATGTCTAATTAGGTCTCATAAAATATGATAATTTAATACAATAATCATATGATAAAAATGGATAAGAGCGTATAAAGTTATACTATCATATGTTAAACCAAACATATGATAAAAACTAATTTTGTAGTTATAATTAATATTATCATGTCTTATTCAATGTAACAAATGGGTCTAAATATGTAAAGTATTTTGCTTTCAATCAAATCATTGTTTATGTATAACCTAATATTTTAAACCATGGGTTAAAGAATTAATTGTTTTTTTTTATTTGATAAAATTTGATTAAATAATAATATCAAAAAATTTTATATTGTAAATGCATATAAATTAAATTTAGTATAATGAGTCAAAATTGCATTTCACCTTAATCAGAGTAAAACTTGCACTTCATCACATTCAATTTAAGTGTTATTTGAACTTATTTAGCATGTATCATTGTGTTACTTGTATTTTATTTATCATTAAATTATATTTTAACGAGGCGTACTTTTCATTAAGTCAACATGATGTTTTATGTTAAATGAATATAAATAACATTTTCCTTATAGTTCTTCTTTCGATATTATAGTTTTTATAAATGTATCAGTATCTCTTTATATTTCAATGATTATGGTTTATTTTCAAATTTAAAATAATAAATAATTAGAGTTAGTATGACACATAACTAATTTTTAGTTACATATAATCACAGGATATTGATACCTTTAAATCTGATGGAGTATCCGAGTAAGACATTTTTCTTATATATCTAATGTATTTAAAAGTTTTTATCCGATTTTATTATAGCAAAAAAATTTCCTCTTCCCAACTTTCAAAATAATATATATATATATATATATATATATATATATATATATCATGCTCTTCAAAATTTTATACATTTGAAACATGAGATATTGCACTCCTTTATTTTCATTCAACTATAAATTTTTTTTATAATTTAGAATTTCAGTTCACGTCTCGTTTAAATATTTCGCCCTTTAAATTTTTGTACATTTACACATATACTAGAAAAAAAAAAATACTTCGTCTATTTCAGTTCAACTATGCAATCTGTTGATAATTTAAGATTTTATAATATATGTAAAATTTACGTCTCAAGTTAGGTCTAAGTGTTTGGTTAAAAATGTGTCTATTATTATATTTTTCATATTTTCACATTTATCAGTTTTCATAACCATCTCTAACCATTATTTACGTGATTCCATATACTTCTCTGATCCTTGCACGCAAGAGAGGGTTAGAGGGAGTTGTAAAGTCTACTAAATATACAAAATGTGAGAGATATTTGATGAATAATATTTTAATAATAAATAGCATCTAATTATATTGTCATTGTGAAATGTAGATATTCATTTGTGAGATGTTTATGTCGATTAAGAGAAATTATTCTCAACAAAATAAATAGAGGACATCAACGTAATTTTATTAAAATAACCAATGTAATTTACATCCTTAATTTTAGAGTTGTGTTATTTAAATTAATTTAATGAATGCACAATTCATCTACAATTAAATGGTACCTCAAAGGACCCACACATTAATAAGATATCTCATGGTTAAAAAAAAAAAATTATGAGACATCATGTCTTGATTCTCCAACTATATCTTAGAAAAAATTTCAATAATGAATGAATAGGAGTTAGAAACAATGTTTTAAATAATATAACTCAATTTTTATTTTTATTTACAGAGGGTTCCACTTGATTCACTTGTTAGAAAACAAAACTATGGTTTCTTTAATTTTATGGACGATGTAAGCATAGAACAAAGTCAGAGAAGCGATCATAAGTTTATCAATAAATAAATAATGAACGATGACAACAGGAAGAAGAAGAGGAGGAGGAATAATTTCTTTTATATGAAGCAGGTGGGAGTAAACAATTGTGCCATGTTTCTCTTTATTATATTCAATCGGTGCTCAGACTCATCCAAATCCAGCTTACCACAATGGCCAAACTCTTCTCTCATCGTCTCTCCATTTTCTGTCTCTCCCTACATCACTTCCTCTCATGCTTAGCTCTCAGCATAACCACCACAGATGAATCTGCTCTTCTTTCATTCAAATCCTCCATTACCTTAGACCCACATCTCATGCTTACCAATTGGTCAACCTCTTCCTCTTCTTCTTTGTGCTATTGGGCCGGTGTCACTTGTGATGGGCCTAATGGACGGGTCAAGGCCCTAAATCTCAGCAACATGGGCCTTGTAGGCACCATTTCCCCCCACGTGGGGAATCTGTCCTTCCTTGTGGATCTTGACCTTAAAGGGAACAGCTTCCATGGTGAGTTGCCGCTAGAGTTGTTTCGGTTGCAACAACTGAGGTTGCTCAACTTGAGCTTCAACAACTTCGATGGTTTCATTCCCCAGTCTATGTCTAACTTGTCAAAGTTGGAATATTTGGACTATTCATCAAATTTCATCAGAGGAGCCATTCCACCTGTGATTGGCCAACTTCGCCAGTTGAAGCTTTTGAGGTTTGATAATAACTCGCTTTCTGGAACCATACCACCGGCAATTTCTAACCTGACTTCACTGGAAGAGATCTGGTTATCTTCCAACTCTTTATCAGGTAAATACCTTAATTAACCACACATTGTCATGAATGATTTGGCTTTCACTGTATTTCTGTAAATTTGATTTTTGATATGTTGTCTACACACTTTCTCAGCCTGTCTATGAGTAATGTTACTATAACCATTATTTACGACAACCATTCACACTCTATTATGAATTCATCATAATAAACGAGTCTAATTGTGTTAAAATTATTTTAAATATGTGTCATTTTATCATTTTTCATTTATGAGTGTTTCTATAATACTAAAAATAAAATTAATTTGAGTAAATCTAATAATAACAATTAATAAAAAGAGATAAAGGATCATTTTGTTTGTTAAGGTCTGCCATGTTTGAAAGGGAAAAATTAAGTTGACCTTTGCCATTAGGAAGAAAATGTTTTGATTTTGTCATTGACTGTTCCCGTAAATCTTTTTGTTGAGTTTCAAGCAAGTTATTATTATTATTATTATAATGAGACAATTAATAAACTTATTTTAGCATACGTGAGTTGGATCGATGTTTTAATCATATTATACCATATGTGAGTTGGAAGTGAGTAGGATGTTTTAATATATTGTAATGTCACAATTTCTTAAAGTATTATTTTGGTTTTTAATACGTCACACATTTGAATTATGTTAATCTATTATGTATTTTGTTTAAATATATATATACAAATAAGAAAAGTAATTATTTATATTTTTTTAAATATTGAGTCAAGGATAGTCTAGACTAGATTAGTATGTTTTTCTCTGACGTGTCAAAAAACTCCAGAATAGGATCAGTATGTACTAATTAGATCTTTAACATTTTGAAATCTAGACTAGGTTAGGATGTATTAATTAGATATTTATTACTCTGACATGTATCAAAAAATTCTAGACTAGGATTAGGATGTATCAATAGAAAGTTATTTTCTCCTTGAAATATATATGTTATCTAATAATAATTTGTCACTTGTTGTCCGATAATATATATATACACACACACACTGAGACACAAGGATAGATCTGGAGAAAAATTGTCCCCCAAGAGAGAAAAATTTCGTGTCTCCTTTGTCCTAATTTGAATGAGATACAAAAAATGCTGAAATTCTCTGTCCGCTTGTCTCTGTTCCGCTATGTTATCCTGATATTAAAACTCTTCTACACATTCAAGACATAGAAATTATACATTCAAACTATAAAATTTATTCTTTTTCATGTTGAATTTTGAATTTAAGGAGAAATTCCAAGCGAGATGGGTGATCTTGCTGGACTAAGAGGGTTAGTCCTTCAACACAATCAACTTTCTGGCAACATACCACCGGCAATATTCAACTACCCAATGTTGCATGATTTTTATCTCGACAATAATGTTCTGTCCGGTACTCTTCCCTCAAATATTTGTGAAGGACTTCCTAAACTTAGATATCTTCTTCTTTCGGGAAACCATCTTTCTGGTAAGATGCCAACCGTTTGGCATCAATGCAAAGAGTTGGAAGGTGTAGGACTCTCCTCCAATAGTTTCGATAAAGGCCAGATACCAGGTGACATAGGAAACTTGACTATGCTTCAATTTTTAGCTCTTGACCAGAACAACTTGGAAGGTATGTGTTTTTACACCAACACATTAATATTGTTAGTTATTTGATTCTCTAAAGCTATATGTAAGTTTGATAAAATACATGATATCTTGATACTCCTCTGTTTCATGATATCTTGAATTATTTTAGTATATAGTTTTATGTTATTATATGGTCATTTGACCAAATACATCGATTTATGATTTATGAATGTACCAAGTATTGTTGGTCTGTTTTGTTGCTTTCTTTATTTCTTAATTATTGCTCCCCTGATATGTGATTTCTAGGTCCAATACCGATGGAGATTGGCAATCTTCATCAACTTGAGTTTCTTTCAATGGGATTTAACAAATTGAGTGGACCTATTCCTTCAAAACTTTTCAACATTTCAACATTGGAATACTTGTATCTTTCATACAATTCCCTCTCAGGAACTCTTCCATCGGACATAGGATATAACCTACCTATCCTGGAACAACTACACATGACTGGAAACAAACTTGTTGGAAACATTCCAAATGGTTTATTCAATGCTTCTTTGCTCTTTAAAATTGACTTGAGTGAGAATGGATTTAGTGGAATCATACCTACTACATTTAGATACTTAACAGTCCTCGAAGTTCTGCATATAGGAGGCAATAACTTGACAACTGATGATTCTGATGAACGGAACTTCTTTACTTCCTTGACAAGTTCTAGACGTTTGAAACGAATAATAGTTTCAGGCAATCCCATAAAGGCAACTCTTCCTAGGTCAATTGGAAACTTATCCAAGTCTCTAAACCACTTTGAAGCAGACTTTTGTGGAATTTATGGCAATATTCCATTGGAAATCGGAAACATGAGCAGCTTGTTGAGTTTATCATTGTATGAGAATGATATATCTGGACCAATTCCCGTCACAATCAAAGGGTTACAAAAACTTCAGTCTTTGAACCTGAGCTACAATGGATTGCAGGGATCAATCATTGATGAGCTTTGTGAAATTGGGAGTTTAAGTGGGTTGTTTCTATCAAGCAATAAGCTTTCTGGAGTGATACCAACGTGCTTGGGAAATATGCATTCCCTTAGAAAGGTTCACATGGGGACCAACAAATTGACATCTGAGATACCTTCTTCATTTTGGAACCTTACGGATATCTTGGAGGTAGACTTATCCTCCAATAGTTTAGTTGGAAAACTTCCATTTGAGATTGGGAATCTGAGGGCTCTTGTACTATTGGATCTGTCAAGAAATGAGATTTCCGGCAACATTCCTGCAACCATCAGTTTCTTGCAAACTTTGGAAACACTCTCCTTAGCAAGTAACAAATTGCAAGGGTCTATTCCTGTATCAATTGGCGAAATAGTGAGCTTGAGCTCCTTGGACTTGTCCCAAAATCTTTTGTCTGGTCTGATTCCTAATTCCTTAGAGTCACTTGTCTATCTTAAATACATCAACTTGTCTTACAATAGATTACAAGGAGAAATTCCCAGCGGTGGACCTTTTGTAAATTTCACTGCTCAATCTTTCATGCATAATAAAGCACTTTGTGGTAATCCTCGCCTACAGGTCTCTCCATGCGCTAAACATGATAGGCAAAGATCAAGGGCAGAACAACTTTTAATCAAATGCCTTTTGCCGATAATTGTGTCAATCATTTTGGCTGTTATATGCATAATTGTTATAAAGCGTAACAGAAAGAAGGTTGAGAATCCACTTGAAAGGGATTCATCAACTTTAGGGGTACCAAAGAGGGTTTCCTATAATGAACTTGTACAAGCAACATGTGGATTCAGTGAGAGTAATTTACTTGGAATGGGAGGTTTCGGTTCTGTGTATCAAGGGGTGTTGTCTAATGGATTGATAATTGCAATTAAAGTGCTTCATCGGGACTTGGAAACAAATTCAAGGAGCTTCGAGGCAGAATGCAATACAATTCGCAATCTACGCCATCGAAATCTCGTTAAGATTATCAGCAGCTGCTCAAATGATGATTTCAAATCTTTGGTAATGGAATTTATGTCAAATGGAAGCCTTGACAAATGGTTATACTCACAAAACTATTGTTTAGATTTCTTTGAAAGGTTAAGTATAATGTTAGATGTGGCATCTGCATTGGAATATCTCCATCATGGTTCTTCAGTAACAGTTGTTCACTGCGACTTGAAGCCTAGTAATGTTTTATTGGATGAAGACATGGTTGCACACGTTAGTGATTTTGGCATTTCCAAGCTCGTGGATGAGGGGCATTCTAAAATTCATACTAAGACCTTAGCTACGCTCGGCTATGTTGCACCAGGTGATTTCTTATTATTCTCTAGTTTTCCTTTACCTCTACTTTATGTTTATTAACCATCTATTATGTATCGTGAACACACATTCAAGATTAAGTGAATTAGTGTGCAAAATACATTAAATAAAAGCATTTTGAATAAAACTGACAAGAGGAAATGATAACTAATAATTAGCATTAACATGCATGCAGAGTATGGATCTATGGGATTTGTCTCCGTCAAAGGAGATGTGTATAGCTACGGGATTATGTTAATGGAAGTCTTCACGAGAAAAAATCCAACCGATGATATGTTTGTAGAAGGATTGAGCTTGAAAACTTGGGTCAGTGAGTCAATGTCTCGTTCAATCATGGAAGTTGTGGATTCCAATTTAGTACATCTATATGATGAACAATGTGACGACATATTGCCTCATTTGTCATCTATTTTGAGATTAGCCTTGAGTTGTTGCGCAGATTCACCTGAAGAACGAATCAAAATGACAGATGTATGTGCATCATTGACTAAGATCAAGAGTTTATTCACATAAATGCAGAGATGGTGGAACTACATTGCCCTATTTTGACCNGACGAGGAAAGTGAAATTCTTTTATCAATCCTAGGACTAGAAGGGAAAGCTTATATTCTTTAGCTACAAACTGAATAGCAGTTCCGAGGCGTAGCCGACAACATCTGCATCAATGAATAAACAATAGACGTCAAGCATCTTTTCTTACCCACATTACAAATCTAAGATTTAGGGCCGTTTCGTAAATCTAAACGGGTCAAAAATATATATATTTTTAAAATTCAACTTATTTATGGTTAGTTCGCAGATTTAAACGAATCGTTTGTTAGTCCGTTTATTTTTTTAAAAAAATAAAAAAATTTAAAATAAAAAAATTCAAAAAAATTTATTTAAAAAATTTACTGATAAACAGATCAGTCCAATTTTTTTAAATTTTGCGAGCCTATTTTTTGCATGTAAAGTCCGTCCATTTAACTAGATAAACGGGTCGAGCCCATTTTGACAGCTATACTACAATTACGCCATGCAATATAAGTATAAATCTTACAATGTGTGTGAAAAAAAAAGACTCGTATCTGCACTAAATATCCAAATAAAAATCCTCTTAAACACTAGCCCACAACATCTACGTCAATGAATATTTAATTTACTAAAATGGACCAAGATTTTAAGGTTATCTAACTACTAATTACGTATTATTATAAACAAATTATATAAAGAAAAAATCATTTGGAGAGCAAACAAATTATATAAAGAAAAAATCATATGGAGAGTACAATGATCCAAAGTCCAAAGATAAGTTAACAAAAATAAAGAACAAACGAGAAGTTTCTACACACTCCGCGCGCCTTCTGAGAGTACCAACGCAGCACACGTCTCTTCTCCGAGTCACACGAGTCACCACGAGTCCTCCCTTACCTTTTACACCATGAAAATCCAAGGAAACTGAGAATTCGCCACTTCACTCAAAGAATGCACGAAGCTCAAAATACATCAAAATCAAAATCCAGAAATCTCAGATCGGAAACTAATCCAATCACTCTCGAATTCACACTCGTCCTTCCTTACTAAACTNACTTTAAAAAATTGAAAGACCAAGTAGTGAAAAATATTTTTTTAACATAAAATTACGTTTTCACCCTCAACTTTTTCAACTCTCCTCTCGACTGCTACAGACGTAGTGCCCTTTTCTTTCTTTCTTTTACCTGTCTCCCACCGCCCATAGATCTGCTTCTTCTTTCACTCCGGCAACACCACCACCACGTCTCTGTCGCACCACCACCCCTCTCCCTCCTAAGCTAGTCACCACCCCCACCACTCCTACCACCGTTGTCGTCGTTATCACCCTCCTCCGCAGCGGCAACCACGATAAGATTTGGCCTCCTTCCGCCATGAGTTGGGGTTTGGTGTCAGATGTGGATGCCGTTGAATCTAGTTTTGGTCTTTTGAGATCCGGTTGTTCTTGGGCGATTGACGTGATGGAGACAGAGCGAAGAATCACGTCTCTTTTTGAATTTGGAGCCACCACCACATTAATTTAGTGCTTGCATCAATTTCTTTTGGGTTTCTGGAATTTCCGTTATGTTTTTCAACTAGGTATCCGGGGAAGAAAAAAAAAATTCTTTGTAAAGATTTGATATTTTTTTAAAAATTTGTTCATAATCTTTTCTTAGAGCTCAACTTGAAATTGAGTTATCCATCAGAAAATATTTGCTGTTGATGAATGCCAAGGTTTTGGAGGCGTGAGGGTCACCTCCTTCCACTCCTTCTGTGCCACCAGTCCTTACAACGCCCAACCACCATTGTGACCATTACACAGCCACCACCTACCACCCCTTTGTATTTTTTTATGATTTGATTGCTCTGTATGTGTTTGATAAAATGCCATAGAAGATTGAATTTCTTCACATTCAAGTGGTTGAAAGGCATCTTCTTCTCCGGAGACTTTGTTGGCGGTGGGGTTAATGGTGCCACGAGCAATGGGAGCGGTGGTGCGAGGAGGCAGCGTTGGAACAAAGGGAACGGTGGTTGTGGTAGATGATCCATAAGAGGGAAATTATGAAAAATAAAAAATGGTAAATCAAATAAAAATGTTGTCTCCATAAATTTGGATTGCACTAAATTTTGATTAACATTAACTAATAACCCAACTAATTACAAGTTGGACTTAAAATATTACTACCAATCAAAATTAGATAGTTACCCAAAGACCATATTGCACTATCACAATTTTATTTTTATAAATTTTGGGGTCAAGAATAATACTTAAAACTCGATCCATTTAAATCAGATAAAACACTTAGATCAATTTAAACCAGATAAACACTCAATCCATTTTAAACAACACCTTAGTATCACTTTCTGCTAGCTATTATCCAATCATATATCATTGACTTTGATAATACTACCACAACATATGTTTATAAAGTAAAATGAACTTAATTTATTTACCCTAAAACGAACGCAATTTTTCGTTTTTTCTAGTAACGTTACGGTTGACGAGGAAAGTGAAATTCTTTTATCAATCCTAGGACTAGAAGGGAAAGCTTATATTCTTTAGCTACAAACTGAATAGCAGTTCCGAGGCGTAGCCGACAACATCTGCATCAATGAATAAACAATAGACGTCAAGCATCTTTTCTTACCCACATTACAAATCTAAGATTTAGGGCCGTTTCGTAAATCTAAACGGGTCAAAAATATATATATTTTTAAAATTCAACTTATTTATGGTTAGTTCGCAGATTTAAACGAATCGTTTGTTAGTCCGTTTATTTTTTTAAAAAAATAAAAAAATTTAAAATAAAAAAATTCAAAAAAATTTATTTAAAAAATTTACTGATAAACAGATCAGTCCAATTTTTTTAAATTTTGCGAGCCTATTTTTTGCATGTAAAGTCCGTCCATTTAACTAGATAAACGGGTCGAGCCCATTTTGACAGCTATACTACAATTACGCCATGCAATATAAGTATAAATCTTACAATGTGTGTGAAAAAAAAAGACTCGTATCTGCACTAAATATCCAAATAAAAATCCTCTTAAACACTAGCCCACAACATCTACGTCAATGAATATTTAATTTACTAAAATGGACCAAGATTTTAAGGTTATCTAACTACTAATTACGTATTATTATAAACAAATTATATAAAGAAAAAATCATTTGGAGAGCAAACAAATTATATAAAGAAAAAATCATATGGAGAGTACAATGATCCAAAGTCCAAAGATAAGTTAACAAAAATAAAGAACAAACGAGAAGTTTCTACACACTCCGCGCGCCTTCTGAGAGTACCAACGCAGCACACGTCTCTTCTCCGAGTCACACGAGTCACCACGAGTCCTCCCTTACCTTTTACACCATGAAAATCCAAGGAAACTGAGAATTCGCCACTTCACTCAAAGAATGCACGAAGCTCAAAATACATCAAAATCAAAATCCAGAAATCTCAGATCGGAAACTAATCCAATCACTCTCGAATTCACACTCGTCCTTCCTTACTAAACTCGTCTCGAATTCAAACCAAAAAAGAAGTGGAAAAGAAAAACAGTAAAATCTGTGAGAATATTCAGCACAAACATGGTACGAATTGTTACTGGAAACACAACAAATTTACAGAGCCTCAACGATGGAAGTACACAAATATCGAGAGGCAACATTACTCAAAAAAAAAACAGAAGAAAAAAATGCACAAAAATTAAGGAAAAAAAGTTGAAGCAAGAAAAGAACTAAAAGGCTCTGGCAGCGGATTGAGTCCTCCTGGGGCTTGAAGAAGTAAAAGGAAGGCTATGGAGGATGAGGAATCGAACCCGCCGCGGGACAGGAGCGGAACGGAACACCTGCTCCACCACCCGAGCAAGCAACGCCGTGTACTCCTCCAGCACCTCCGCCACGATCGCCACCAGTATCATCTCTCTCTTGGATCCGAACGAATAAAAGAAAGAAAGAAAAACTCACTCCTCTCTCACTGTGTCAGCAGATGGATGCTAGTATATGTGTGGATTTTATTTTAATAAATATAGCAGCGGAACAGGGTGACCGGGATAGCCGGTGTGGCCCAACTTGGCCCAAAACTGGCAATAACTGCGGCGCCTCTGTTATTTTATTTGAGTCTCTCTCCTTGTTATCCGTAGGGTGGTAATGGTAGCCGGTTTCCAGTTTAGTGTTTTCCAGTGTGCTTGTGTTGTATTGTCCCTATTCTTGCTTTCCCAAACCTTATCCTCTCCCCACTAACCTATTTAATTTATTATTTTACCCCTTTCTTTATTAAATGAAAATGCTATGAGTGTGCACTAGCTTACTATTTATTTATTTAAGATTTTGCATACAATAATGTTAGGGTAACCATTATTTGATACTAGTACAATCTAACTTATAAAGTAGTGAAATTTATTACAAGTCTCATCATAAAGAATTATATGTTTTTAAGTGGAGTTATCTTAAAATTATTTTAAATAGTTATTTTTTTATTAGTTTTAAAAAAGAGTGACATACCGTGTTAATTATTTAAAATAATTTTAAAATAAGGACCTTAATATACGGAACGCAAAAATAAAGTTTTTAATTTTTTTTGCATTTAATATATTAAAAATTTATGGTTTTAATAAAATATTTTTTATTTTAATTTTTGAACAAGTTTTGTCCTTAAAATATTTATAAACTTTTTTTTCTTAAAAGAATTACACTCACACAAGTATAAAATTTACCATAAGTCTACGAATCTTATGTCTTTGCGAATGAAATGCTGCTGTTATCTAAAATAGTGATTATTTTATCATTTATACAGAGAGAGAGAGAGAGTAGTGATGTGAGGTGGTGTTGCTGATCCTAGTGCCACGTTAACGACTAATAATCCAACAATGATTTGACTTTAGGATTTGTTATTTTACTTTATCGTGATTTATGATGATGGCAAGCGCCGTGGCGAGTAGGCGAGAGTACACTGCACTTGCATCTTTTTGGGACTTCTGATTTTGTATGCACATGAATTAGCAAAGAATTATTCAATTAAGAATTTGTACGCGCCTAAAATGGTAACAAAAAAGCTTATAAAAGCTGGACAATACTCGTGTATGACGATCGTATTATTCACGACGACTACTAGTTAGAGAAGCACTACACGTTGTACCAAGCAGCACTACACGTGTTGCGTGACTTGTCAATAATGAACTAATTTACTATGTTAATACAAAATATATGCATCATTAAACATAATTTATTAATTGAATAAGTCCCAGAAAAACAAACCAACGATAATGGAGTATTTCATAATTCTTGTACTACTCTTCTTTTGTCTTTCGATAAAATATATGTTAAAGAAAAATTATCGTATCAGTTTACTGTATTGCTTAACTCTTGGTCCTACCTGTACACTTAATTTTCACCCTTTTAAAACTTAAGATTAAAAAATTTGTAATTTGTAGAATTTTGTGACATACCAATTTGCTATTTGATCCTTGGTTTCTAGTTTAGAGCTCAAAATTAAGAGACTTATGATTTTTAGGGTTTATTGACCTATAAATCTCAGGATCAATGACTTTTACACCATATAATAAAAGAGTGGTAATTATTGCACATTCGATGTACACCTGTGATAATAACTATCCATGGCGTCTCAGTCACAGCAGGATCGTCTCTCTCACCTTTCACATTTCACACTCTCTATCACGACTTTTCTCTTTTAAAAGCTCTTGTAACCTAATTATTTCTTCATTTGTTCCTCTTTTTATCTTTCGTTTTGTCCATTTTTATGTTCAAAGTCCATCAAATACTTTTCTCTGTTGTGTGTGTATATATATAACTGTTATGTCATATTCTTTAATAAGGTTAGGTATGAGTTTACGAAAAGGTTGTGTCTTAAATAACAAAAAGGTTAAGTCTTTTATTTTGGTAAGGTTGTGTCTGTTTTCACCAAAGGGTTTATATATATATATATATATATATATATATATATAACGGTTATGTCATATTGTTTAATAAGGTTAGATCTGAGTTCACAAAAAGTTGTGTCTTAAATAACAAAAAGATTATGTCTTTTACTTTGGTAAGATTGTGTCTGTCTTCACCAAATGGTTTATATATATATA
>QANU01077325.1:150735-199790 GCA_003254905.1 Nissolia schottii | reverse complement strand
AAAACAATGAAGAGAATGAAACTAAGGGAGCTAAACAGGACAAGTCTGTTGTGTTGAAAGCATTCATACATTGTGAAGGTTGCTCTGACAAAATTTCTAAGTGCTTGAAAGGTCTTGAAGGTAACATTTTGTATTTTTTTTCCCTTTAGACCTTATATTATGGATAAATGCTTGTACCTTTTTTATATACTAAAGATATAATCAAATAAAATGTCATATATGATGACTATAGGAGTGGAGCATACTGCAATTGATAGAGACAATAATAGGGTTGTTGTGAAAGGAGATGTGGTGAAAGATCCAACTAAGGTTTTGGACAGGCTTAAAAAGAAGTATAGCAAAAATGTGGAGTTAATTTCACCAAAACCAAAGCCTGAGAAACAGAAAAAAGAGGCAGAGAAAAAGGAACAGGTCTCAATTTTTTTTTTATTAATTCCTTTTTTTTTCTTCTTTTTATCATCGTTCTCTCATGTTCTTGTTGATTTTCTCACTATTTCTTTATTTTATTTATTTTTTATTGCAAGCAGGCTAAAGTGAAAACTGTGGTGCTCAAGGTTTATTTACATTGTGATGGCTGTGTAACTGATGTCAAGAGAAAAATTGAGAAAATGGAAGGTACTCTTTTTATTGCCATATGACTATTTTTCCTTTTTAAAATTGATATTTTTGTAATTTTGAATTATTATAAGATTTTTTTTGGAAAAATAAGTAGGGATAATTTTATTACTACCGAACCGGACAAACGGGCAAGGAAAACTTGAACTCAATTAATCAACATGATTTTGGCCAATATCAACATTTTTAAATAAACAGAAAGAAATCAAGAGAATAACTAGAGATCTTTAAAACCCTAGCTAGGTGGCAAATAATTGGTTAATTATATTACCAAAGTAAAAATATCTTTAGTATCTAATCATTCTAATGTGTAAATGTGCGATAGGGGTTGTGTCTGTGGAAGTGGACAAGGCAACATCACATGTCACGGTTAAAGGAGCAATGGAGCCAAAAGAACTTATGGAATATCTCAAGAAGAGACTGAGAAAGCATGCAGAGATTGTAAAGGAAGACAACCAAAAAGAAGCAAAAACAGAAAGGAAAAACAATGAGAAAAGCAAAGAGCCTATTATTATGTTCACTTATCCTCCTCAATACTCTACTCAATATCTTTATCCCAATCAAACCTTCAGTGATGAAAACGTTTTTGCATGTTCAATAATGTAATAGTTTCTATGGAAACCATAATATTGTGAATAAAACAGTATTTTCTTTTTCAGTTAGTGGAATTATCATTGAACAACTTGAAACCAATATTATTGGGGAGATTAATTACTTTTTCTGAATATGAATATAGCTTAGCTTACAATCAGGCTAATTTGTTTTTAATAGAGAATGTTGGGAGGTTAAATAGTTTATAATCAAGACAAGAAGTTAAAGAAAAACATGTGAAAAAATAAGAAAAAGAATGAGAAGATATTGGTCCCCGATTAACTTCCATGTCTATGCAAGCTTTGAATTATTTGTTTATGTATTCAAATCTTGGAATTCAAAGTTTTATGTTACATTTGATTTGGTTTGTTCAGTTAATGTAAGGATTAGTAGCTCATGAAACCACATGTTCTGTACCATGTTTGTCACCAAATTTTCATAAACATAAACGGTATCTCTATAATAATGATTAATAGTATAACTTTTTTCCCGTTAATAAATCAAAATGAATTCGAATAAATAACACGATAATCTTATCATTATCATGACACCCTCAGCTCCAACTTTGGGAGTTTACTCAATTGCATTTAACATTCAATTGCTAAGGTGGACTTTCCAGATTATAGCAGAAAAGGAATATTTAATTATTTATCATGTAAAATGACAAATAGCACATGAATTTCTTTTGTATGAAAACTGTTACACATGATATTGATCGATTATATTTAAACTTTATCAATTTATAAATAAAAGATTAAGATACTCTGAGTCCTATTGATGCAAAAACAAAAATGTCACTTCATTCATTCATGCATCATTTTTTAAAAGCAATTCTAATAACGCCGCTTAGTTAAAACACGCCACTTCCCAAAGCTAAGAGATCATTCTGGATGCACCTTTAGATTCTAAGTAGACTAACTATGCACATAATTCAAAGATCGGGGAATTAACATATGTGTGTCCTTAAGGTTAACTTTTTCTCAAAACATAGGTTAAAAATACAATTTACAAATGTATGGAGGCAAAATATTGAAATCGTCATAGTGTAGGGCGATTTCAGTATTTTAAAAAAATTGGTGCTAAAATCGTCATTGCATGAGATGATTTCAGGGAGCACCAAAACCATCAATTCGTAGCAGTGCAGTAGTGTTGACCATAACAGTCCAGCATGAAATCACCATTGCACGACGCAATTTCAGCCCTCCTGCACGCCATTTTCCAATGCATTCTGTTTCCGAGGGGGAGACGAGACCAAGAGAGCAAACTGGGGGCAAATTCCTTCACACCAACATTATAAATAAGCCATTCCTTTCAGCAGCAACTCCTCACTTCAGTTTCTATTTTTTCACTTCAGTTCTAATTCCTTGCAGTTTTAATCTTTCTTTTCATTGTAGTGCTTATTTTTTTCCAGTTAAGTTCTTAAGTTTTTCCTTTCAAACAAGTTATAATAAAGAAAAGATTTTTCTATATTTTAGTGAAAAAATAGTATTACGATGGTGAGACCTCAGAGAGAAGATGATACATTAAATTTGTTGTTACACATCTCAGAAAAAATCCTTCAAAATGATCAAGTTTATATTTATCTTATATAGTCATTATTAATGTTATATTTTATTGTTCATGTGTATATTCAAGTCTATATTCAAACATATTTTATTGTTATATAGAAACATAGTCGTAAAAAAATGAGACACAAAGTATGCTCTACATTTGCCTTAGTATGATGATCTTGTTATATAGTTTATTTTGCTACTAAACTACAATTTCTAGTTAACAAATTTGTAGTTCTGATATCCAAGATCCTCATCACGAGGCAAACATAGAGCATATTTTGCATATTTGTCAATGTAAATAATTAATTTAAGATATAATATTGTTCAACCAATTTTAGTACAAAATATTTCCAATTTTGATTTACCTGACTTGACATTAAATTATAATCACTTAATTATATAATCCCAATAGTTAAATGTAATTACAATTACAATTATTATCATAATTTATTTTGCTACTAAATTTATATAACAATATCTGAATTGTCGTTCGTTCCATCACCTTCAGAAATGTCACTTTCATATTCGCTTCAACTTGCATCGTCATCTTCCTCTGCGAAGAACTCATCATCTGACAGTAAAGTAACTCATCATCTGACAGTAATGTTGCCTCAACATCTTGCTAATGTACTTCATTTGAACTTGGACCAGCACCTAAATTAACGTTCACAGATACCTCCTCGAAATTCACAAACATATCAATGCCACTCAAATGTGTTTTATAATTTTCGTATAAATAAAACATCTATTGCTCTTGTTCATCATTTGATATTATCACAGATCGAAATTTTATCGACTCATTCATGAAAGACACGAGAGTTTTATATCTTATTCTTGTCACACTTTTTTAAAAATAAGATATTACACCACACAAGCCTGCAAATGACATGGACTAATAAATTCAACACTCTCAACATTATTATTTTGCACTGAACCATCATAAAAAATAAACGTAGCATACACTTTTCAATTCTGTCAGTGCTGAAATCACTACCCCTTTAGATATTTCAACCCCTAATTTTTTTTTAAATGGTACTGAAATCATCATTCTTTGTAACAATTTTAGAACGGACGCCCATGCGTTTATAATAAATTTATCATATCCATGTTTAATTTGAGTGCATATATTTGTAAAAATTCCTCAAAGATCAACATAATCTTGACAATCTTCACGAGATGAAATATTAATTCTTCTTTGTTTCGATCCACTATTTGACAAAATTACTCTGGTTGAGAAATCATCGATAAATAATATTAGAGATATTCTTAAGTTACACTTTAAATTACTCCGAGATAATATCTAACATCAGCTATGAGGAATTACAATGAGTACATAATTATTGACTAAAAGTGCACACAGTCACAAAAGTAACAACTTCACAGGACAAAGAGAGTATATTTACAAACAAGATGTGTATCTGATAGAGGAAAAAAAACAGTGTGTGACCATTATGTCATGAAGTTGCGGGTTCAGCCCCATCGTGCAAGGCACAACAAATTGTAGCCTTATGATGCCCTTGGTAGACCCTAATATCTTCACCGGTTGACATAGACCAAAGCCTTGCTGTTGTATCAGAGGAAGCTGCAATGACAATAAGTATTTGCTTAATTGGCTACCAAGAACAATAACTATAGTCCACCCAAATTCAACTCTGACACTGCAAGGACTATTTTGCCAGAGATATGACAAAAATAATAGAAATACTGTGAGATGGGGGGGGATTTTTTTTTCAATTTTAAATAATGCTTTAGAAGTAGATAATTATATTTCGGTTTTAATTCTCTCTTTCCATTAAAATCACATATAAATACCTGTTTTCCAGACAATTCAAGCTTGCTATCCAAGATTGCATTAGAATTGTCTGACATTTTTTAAATCAGGGAGACTGGATTGGTTACAACATGGATTATCCTTTAACATACATGAGCAATCCAGCTTAACAATTGGTGAGGAAAAAAAATGTTAGACCAATAAGCCATTTGAGCCAACAGAAATTTGTGGTTTGTTGAATATGTCATTTCAGTGACCTTAGCTGCACAAACAGGAATGTTTCCTGTGAATTGAAACCTTTTAAGGCCAATAATTAAGAGCCTGTTTTTATATAACATTTACATATTCAAGGCTGGTAAGTGAACAAATTTTATTATATATATTGTTTTTGGTAAGTGAACAAATTTTCAAATATTACTAAGTTTGTACCTGTGATGAGGTAAGCACCGTCCACAGAGAAGACACAATCCCACACCCAGCGCTGATGACCTGGGAAGCACAGGCAAACTTACTTAGGGTAAATGACGTTTCAAGGGGACTAGGGAGTGAGAAAGCACCAGATTGCTAAAGGACTTCATGAATTACCTACTAAAGTTTTCTCTAGTGTAAAACCATCAACGTTCCATATCTTGACAGTATGATCAGAAGATGCAGTTGCCAAATACCTACAAAGAATAATGGCAACATCTTACAGAGGCAGAACCATGAGGTATATCAATAGTTAGAGGCACTGCTATTTTCAAGCCTGGAATCAAGAATTTGTCCCTTAACCAGTCAGGACGATCAGTGAAAATTACCAGAGTACTTGTTCAATATATATGAACAACTCATACACTTATTTAAGGCTTGCTTGAAAACTCAATAAGGTGTTGAAAATGAGAAGATTTAACACTGAAATTAGTTTTGTGGAGTTTTCTTAAGGCATGCCAAAAATTAAATTACGTGAAAAAAAATGTTGAAAACATTCAGCAAATGAGAGTTTACTGAATGTGTTCACCACCGAACACTTCCTTAAATAGCTTCCTTTCATTTCATTCTAACACTTAGAATCAATATTTTCAAACAATAAAAATCCAGTACTTAATCATTCCTTATTAAAAACTTCAGTGCTGAATTCAGTTAAGACGAAACACATGCATAATCTTTATGACCTGTGGGGTTCACAGAACTCAGGTGATAAAAGACATTTGAGGATGTAGCCCGAGTGTGCTTGCAGCTTATGAAGTGGCTCAAAGTTTGTCATTGTCTGCACAAAAACATACTCCATCAAGACAAATAACTAAGGTTTGATATGAGGGTATTGTGGATATTTTGTGTAGGCAGAACCTGAGTCCCTCGTAACAGGCGCCACACATAACACGTCCCATGATTATTTGCTGCAACTACCAAGCTACCATCCCACATTACTGTTAAAGAGCGTACAGCTGTATCCACCTCTGGCACCTACATTTCTTCCACAAATTGAAAATAATATTTCATCCATTTTTTTAATCAAAGGATGAGAGAGAAAGAGAGGATATAATGAGATGCGCCAAGTTTAAGATGATCAAGCTAAGCACAAGGGGATTATGCAAAGACATTTGTCTGAGGAGCATGACAATTAAGTGTATATTAGACTGCATATGGGAGATTGAAGAGATAGTAGCATATGTTTGCAAGATGTATGCCTAGAGAGTTACTACTACCAGGCCACCTTTTTTGATAGATAACAAACATTTAGAGCCTTGATTCTGCAATGATATGACATATATAATAAAAAAGTTCATAACTCTTACCAATTCACAACTGCATGAATTCGCTGTCAAATCCCACACACGAATATTGCCATTTTGGTCACCGGATATTAGTTCAGTCTGTTGGATCACATAAAAAGTCAGTGAGAGTGTGAGATCCACAAAGGAAGAACCTATAACAACTACAATTTGATCTATCAGTGAAAACAATGGAATCGTGGTGAATGGATATAGAGCATCAAGGACACATGCTTCACTTGGAATGCAATGAAACATAAAAGTGTGCTTGATGTTGAGTCAGGTAAGTCAGAATTCAGTTCTAGAACTCAATTAATGGCCAGTATGCTGTTAGCCCAATCCAGCCTTAGTTATCACAATAATTCTTGAAATACTATTGTTATTAATTCCTATCTCCCTCTTCTAACTTCTTTATACCATTTTAATTATTGACGTAACCATAAGCTCGAAATAAATCGCATAGTCACAGAAAAGTGGTGAAACATAACCTGATTTGGGTGTAGTACAACAGTGTTTACAGCTGCGCGGCTTTCATATTCCCTTTGACAACCTGGTGCCCTGCATTGGTCATCAAATAAAAATAAGCAAAGACTAATAATACTACCAGAAATTTTAGGGCATAAATCATACTACAAAATTATTGTGTATTGCGATATCCACTTCACCTCAAATCCCAGATCTTGACTGTGCCATCCTCTGAACCAGAATACATCCAATTACCATCACATTGGAACCCAACCGCCATTACATTATTAGTATGTGAATCATAGCTCATTACCTGCCACACAATATGGAATACTATTATCTGGAACATGAAAAAGAACTGAATCTCTTGAAGTAAGCGTATCAGTCGAAAAAGACATACCGGTTGAGGGCTATTTGAGTTAACATCAAACAGTCGTATGTGAGGATTACCGGCTGCAGCTAAGTAGCGCTTATCCGGCGTTATCTCCAGCCGGTTTACTTGCTACACAAATTAGATACAACAAAATTATTACCAAGTTATCGAACCTAATAACATATAAATCAAAAAGAAAAAAAAGAAAAAAAAAACTCCTTGATAAAATAACAACATTCACCATGTAACAATAGGCATATGTAGAAAGACTGAAACAGCTAACTTGTAAGCATGTCATAACTTAAGAATAGAACATATAGACTTAATACATTCACAATTTCAACAGTAAAGCTATTCAGCTTCTGATAGTTTTTGTCTTATTTCATTTCACCTTTTTCATAGTTTTCGGAACTTACAAATGGAACAACAGAAAGTTATGCAAATTTAGTCCCACCCCCCCCAAAAAAAAAAAAAAAACTCCATAAGAAATGATCAGAAAGTTTTGAAGTTTTGTTTCAAACACAATCCAATAGTTCTTACAGGCACAACTAAACAAGATGATTTTTCTCTAATATTTGCAAAACCTGAAGGAAAAAAAAAAAGGAACGAAAGGTAACCGAATCAGGATATTGGATGGTACGGTAGCAGCGTCCACTCTTGGCTTCCCAGAAACGAATGGTGTGATCATAACTTGCGGTAGCAAGAATCACCGTCGGCTGGGTCATCCCTACAAACCAAAATCTCCTTCTACAGTTCTACGACGCAACCAACCAACATTAATCTGATCGTAAATTCAAACAAACGCGATTTCATCAGAAGATTTTTGAATGGAACAGCTAAGCTAACATAAAAAGTGGCAACAAGATTCTGATCTATCTACAAAATGAAGATGAGCTAGTGAGTGAGGGAGGAAGAGATTCACCGGAGCTGATGGCCGTTTGAAGATGTTTGCGCCGCCGAGAACAGCGGCGATGCGACGACGCTGCTGGTAGGGAGTGAGCACCACCGCCGCCCTGGCAGTTCAGTATTACATCTATGCTTCCAACTTTTTTTTTGGTCGTAGCTTCCAACAAGTAAAACGGCGCCGTTTTGCGGTTCGGAGCAAGCGGTATCACTTTTTTTTTTGTGCTTCAGTGTTCACGTTGGGCCTTTAGTTACTTACCCATATCCAAATGTGAGCCCAATTAGTTTTTTTAATAAAAGGAGAAAAAGACTGTTTTCGACAATATGAAAAAAAAAAAAAAAGTAGTGGTAGCTGAGGGGATAGTTGTGGTGGTGGCGGCACGGCTGCGCAGGTGGTGATGGTGATAGTGGTAGTCATGGTTATGGTGGTAGGTTGTGGCAATGGTAATGACGCTCTGGTGGCATATAAATGAGCTAAAGGAAAAAAGGAAAACGTTCTTAATTCTAGATTCTTCTCCCTTTTATCATTTTTTACTTTTTGTTGCTTATAAATTTAAGGCGGGGGGACGACGATCCAATCTAAGGCAGAGAAAGCCACTGGTATTATTTATAGAGGAACTTGTATATACCCCATCTCAAGAAAATGAGTATGGGTTCAAACTTGTGACATGCCTGACATGAGGCATTGTTTTACTTTACTCAGAAAACCCTTTAAGACTTTTTTCCCTTTGTTTAAAGATTTAGAAAAGGGAATTTTTTTACCTATATTAAATAAAATAGTTCCGATTTTTACACACCTCTGCAGTACACACCGCACACCCTTTATAATTAAGGCTCGTGCAATCCAAAAGATGCAGAACCATCTTTCCATTCTCACCTTTTACATTTCGCTCTCTCTCACGACCTTTCTCCTTCAAGAGCTCGTGCGACCTAACTATTTCTTCTTCCATTTCTCTATTCGTCTTTAGTTTTGTCCATCTTTATGTTCTATTTTTCTTTTCTCTCATCGCTTCGATTATGTGATGGTTGTCTCTGTATAATATAAAAGATAGGTTTGTGTATATAACATGATTGGGTTCAGCTTTGTGTGTGTGCATATAACGGTTATGTCATATTGTTTAATAAAATTAGGTCTAAGTTCACGAAAAAATTGTGTCTGACTATAATAAAAGATTGTGTCTGTTTATTTAAACTGACTGTGTCTCAAACGACAAAAAAGTTAGGTCTTTTATTTTGGTAAGGTTGTGTCTATTTTTTACCAAATAGTTGTTTATGTTCTACTTTTTTATTTCTCTCCTTGCTCCGATCATGCTTTTAAGATGCAAGTAATGGTTGTGTCTGTGTAACATAAAAGATAGGTCTATGTATATAAAATGATTGTGTCCATCTTTGTAAGGTTTATATATATATATATATATATATATATATATATATATATATAATGGTTAGGTTATGTTATTTAATAAGATTAGATCTGAGTTCATGAAATGATTATGTCATTAAATTGTATCTGAAATATCACATCAATTACAGAAACGATTACAAAACAATAAAGCATATAACAGATCAAAAACAAACGAACGAGAATGATCGAGCATAAACCATTGCGAATTGATTCATTGAGAGAGAATGAGCAACAACGAAACAATAAAAAATGAAGCACGAAATTAAAAGAATGAACAAAAATGAAGAAACAAAAGGAATAAACAAAGCAGTTTGCTGAGTTAGCAGAGAATTTTAGTAAAATAGCGTGAGTGTGCAAGAATAGTTATCCTAAATAAAATTAGAAATGATGAGACATATTTAAAAATTAATCTAACAAGTTACAAAATAAAATTAATTATGTTAACCTGCATACAAATAAAATATTTGTTATTAAATTTTATTTGGTTTTTAATACATATGTTGCGTATGGAAAGTCCTTGGATAATTTTATGACTAATCCAACAATGACTTGGTATTTTTGTAACATTGGTGATGTGAGTGGACGCTATAAAACTATAGCAAGAATATTTTACAACATTACTTGTGAGTGGATTTTGAATAGTATCTAAATATTGGGTAAATTATTGTCCATGTCATTGTGAACGAGATTTTGAATTAAAATGATTTTGAAATTGATTATTTAAGAAGATATAACAATATTCATTATTAAATATTTTTATGTAAAGTTTTCAAAAGGTAACCCAATTGATTAAGCATTCGGTAGAAATTCAATTTTTAAATGGCAATTACAAACTTTCGCAAGATCAAAGTTGAGGCTTAACAACACATGGTGTCATTGACACCGGGGCTCACAAGACACTGCAGTTTGTTGTATTTCAGGGTCTTGTAGTTCCTTGATTTCTTCAGCTTCTTGGACTAACTTAGCCACACGATTCTGCATCTCCTTGCTCTTACCCCATAGAAGAATGTATAATCCCATCATCACCAAGATTGATCCCATCACACTAAACAACAACATCAATGGGGGAAAAAAGTCAGATAAAGGTGCTTTTCATTTTTTCTTTCTAATTTCTACCTTTTTTTTTATTCTTCTTTTGCTTACTTATTTATGTAGACTTATAGATGTGGTACTTGTGAAGAGCCAGCTCAAATTAATTAACTAGAGATTTTTGGTTAGACAAAATTTCAACACATCATAGGCACAATTAAAAAAAATAGTATCTCTCGTTAACTTTATTCAAAATAATTTACTTGTTCATGGTTTTTATCAACATTTTTGTAAATTGTCCAAAATATATCTATACAACTAACGTGGAGTTAGTTAAAATGGTGATAAATCTTGATATCTTGGTGACAAGAATTTCTAAATACTATCGGAGCAAGAAAAAAAAATTAATGCTTCATTTCTAACTAGTAAAAATAGAAGAAAAAAAATATTTGTACTCATTTTACATATAACTCTATTGATTCACACATAATTTATCATTGGATGAACGGAATTTAATAGAATTTTGACTCATTAAAATTCTATCCCATTAAGATTTCAAAGTTCCATCAAATAATAAATCATGTGTTAGTCAGCAAGGTGTCTACAGACAGTTAAAATAGCATCACTCATAAAAATGCAGAAACACTTAAAATTTCTCATTGTCATGAATAAGTAACTTATAGAGGGATTCACCTTCCAAGATGTAGCTGCTCATGCAGGACAGGGATATCAATGGTGGCTGCCATGACCTGAACAAGAGGGCTGAATGCTGCTGTGAAGACAGGACCCCTCTTCTTGACACACCATGACATCCCCACAAAACACAAACCCGATCCAACCATCCCCTGCCACACAACACAATGCTTCACTTTGTTAACAAACTCACTCAGATTCCTTTCAAAATTCACTTTTGCCCCCCTCCATTTCCAGTACTAGTACATGCTTTTGTCTTTTCTTCTTTTCAAAAGAATAACCCAATTAAGGAAACAAGTACAACTATCTTCAGCCTAATAAATTGTCACCTTTTTTTTTTAAGAGTAACGAAAGTAATTTGTAACTATTTAGCTTAATTATTTTTTTAACAATTTATGAAGACTTTTGACAATTTAGGGGATAAAGTAAGATGGAAAACAAATATTATTATCAAGTGTTTAATAAAAGTGGTAAGGAGAATAACATTTCTTTTTTTTTTTTTCAAAATAAAAAAGCATATTTAGATCAAGTTTTTTATATTTGTTTTATCTAATTCTCAAATAAAACAATGACATGCAAATATATATTTCTAAAATAAGTATCTTATAAGTTAAAAATATACACTTATCTCACGAGAAATATCTACGTGTGGTTATTTAATATGAGAATCGAAAAGACCCAATTATAGGCCATTGAAACAAAACTTCAATTCTATCTCATGACTCATAAAGAAAAAAGAGTGGAACTCACAGAAAATAGAACAGCTAGTATTGGCAGCTTTCCCTTGAGAACCCACATGGACAAGTTATGGTGATCAATGGACAAGTTGATAACAGCTGCTTGAATGGCTCCAAAGAAGGTCATGATGGCTGTGCTAGAGTACTGACATGGGAACCTCTTGCTTATGTTTGATTGCAAAATGAACCATGAAGACCAAAAGAGGGTCCCCATAATCAATGCCACCACGCCAATGGTCCATCTCCCCCTTGTCCTACTAGAAGCTAGCCTCACTGCAGAACTCTTTGCTACAGACTCATAGGGAGAGAAATTGAACAAGGGCTTCCCTTGGTACAGTGTTAGCAACAATGCACCACCTATGCACACCAATGTTCCTAGAATCTTGGCTCTCCCACTTTTGCACTTGATGTTCACACTCTCTAGCCTGTAGTAGAATGGAAGAATCAAGAGAAAAGGATTAGAGAACATACTTATCCAACATAGAGTGTGTTAACATATAATACCATTCAGGAGCCTCTACCTAAACGGCTTAAGCCTTTGGGAGAGAAAGTTTTTGATATGATATGATAGCTTCTTTGACTAATAGCATGCTTGGTTTTTAATTGGAAACACCCATAATTGATTCTGGAGTTCTAAAAGTGAAAAAAGATTTCACTTTTGGTGGCTACCAGAATCAATTCTGAATGTTTTTACCTGAAAACCAAACATGCACTAATTGATCTAGAGTTTGATCCTTTGTTGACCTTATTTCTAAATATTGTCTTCGTTTCAAGGCAAAAAAACTCTTACAAGTGAGAAAGTGTTAAGATATAAAAATTATTTATTTACCTTTACTTAACAATTTAAACTTGTAGGATAGGTGGTTTTTGACAGAGCGATGGTTACTTTTGCTTCAAGGAATGTAGGAAATGAACAAACTAGGGTGGTATGTATTATATACATACCCAAATGGTAATGCCATGATAAATGTCACCACAGGCACCATGTTAATGAAGGCACAAGCAAAGGTAGCAGAAGTGTATTGGATCCCCAAGAGGAAAAAGTATTGTGTGACTGATGTACTACACAAAAGAAAAGCACTCATTTAGTGTTTCCAGACAATCATGTTAACCTCAACATACATAGAAATAATTTCATGTAAATGGCAAGAAAAAAAATGTGTGGTATTTAGAAATGGAATGCCAAACATAGTCTTTCGTAATTTTTGTGACTAACCCAACAATGGCACTGAAGAAGAGGTAACATAGAATCCGAAATGTGACCCTTGGTCTGCAGTTTCTGCAATAAAAATATGATGACAATATCAGATCTCTAAGAATCTAATGTCCCTTAAGGTATACATGGACATTGGATTCATTTGAGTGTTCTTCAATATCAAGAGTAATGACTAATGCTTAAAACCAAGAATCATTCATCATTGCAATATAGGCATGATAATATCAAAGACTTCCAAACAAGTAATCAAATAAATAAATAGAGAGCACCGACCTTTCCCAAAAGTAACCGATTGGGGCCAAGAAAATGGTAGCAACTGAGAGCCTGTATGTGATAAAAACCAAATGGTTCATTCCTTCATCAAGGATTTTCTTGAGAATAACATTCACTGCTGCAAAAGAAAAATCAATTGCTATCATTACTATGAAGGGTTTCCATTCATCACAAGTACTCTTCATTTCAGCAATGCAATTCTGTTTCACCACTCGTGACGAAAAGATTGAGGCCACCCCTTATGTTATATATGCAACATAGAGCAAGATTAAATAAATAAATTTGTTCCAGAATAAGTGGTAAGAAAGCAAGATTAAATTCTACAAGTCACATCAAACACTTTAAGCTACCACCAGCTTTGACAAAAGCTTAAAATATCTATGCTCTTATATATACTTTTGCTTTCTTTTGACTGACCCTGTTCAATAGAAGGAGATTATTCCCAGAATCAATTTAAGGGTTAGGACAACAATTTTATAGGTTGATTCACATAACCTATGACCATTGTTAGCCTAATATAGGACACGAGTTTTGCATTTACATTTCATCTAGGCAACCCTTTATTTTGTTTCGCCCTTGTGAGCAATTGGACCTTATGTGATTGGTGATAAGCATCTTTTGGGGGTGCAATTGTAGAAGAAATGGTGCTTCTCCCCCTCTAATGTATATGGCATCTAATACTCTTTTTATCTTTTGGAATAGAATTATGAGCAGCAACCCCCACCTCAGGAAAATGGAAAGCCAGAACAATTTGTCAAATCTAAGTGCAATTTTAATCACTTCAAGGAAATAGAGAATAATAATAATATGGTGGTGTCTAAAGCAGGAGAAACTTTTTGAAATTTTAAGGCATGGAAATTATGGTTCAAATAAGTTGAAGTTCAACATTTTCTAGTGGCACACCTTGGGAATTAGATTCTTCAACGTAGAATCATATAACTAAAAATATTATACTCTTTGGAATTTGTTAAGTATATTTTGCTTAGATTTTTGTGGAAGAATTTTTTTTTTTTGCTTTGAATAAACTTTTTTGCCACCATTACTCTGAAATTAGTAATGAAACGTAGTATTTAACATTTCTTATTATTGTAATCTTAAAAGTGTACTGGAAATTCACTACACGGAAATCAATCTTTTAGCATATTTCAAGGGGTAAAGCACTGCGTCTTTTCATTTTCTCTTCCTATTGATCTCCATCAATTTTGGTATTTATGCTAATTTTCTATTTTAATTATATTCTAATTAGGGCATAACAAGGAAATTCTTACTTTTTGTTTTGGTAGAAAAAAGTTTGGGTAAGTTCCGCATGTTAATCTATCAAAGTTAGAACATGCCTCTAAATTATTTTTACTTTTGACTTTGTTTATTCATATACGTTACACTTCATAAGGTCAATTTTATATTCCCTATTCTGATGGTGTTTTTAGGGGTCAATTTTACATTCATTATTTTGATGGTGTTTTTAGTCTAAGCATGTTTAGTTTAAGCTAATAAAATAGTTCAAATCATAGTTTGGAGTTCTAAGTACTAAACCAAACATGCTACTAGGTAATTAATTTCTAAGAAAGAAGATGCTGTCTTTAGTTTAATTAACTAGTATAATGTTTGAGTTAATTATAAAAAAATAATATTAACTAGATTGTGTCAAGATAAAATCTTTAAAGTGTTCATAGCAAATATAAAACAATTACTTCTTTTAGAAGTCATATTTCACCAATTCATTCTTTGCCCGTACTTTAAGTATTCGAAAGGAATTTGCACGCGGAAAGATGTTGGAGATGTAATTTTATTTTTTTCTCAAATCTTTATCATCAGGGATTATATCATATGGTTTTTTTGGTACATAGATTATACATGTGATGAAATGATATATTATTTTTTTTCCCTTCTGGAAATGATATATTCTTTCTTTGACTCGCTGTAAATTTCTTTAATGTAACAGCATGTGTATAAATAATGGAATTATTTTTCATTATCACTCACAAGATAAAGATAACATGTTCGAGATGACAACTTTCGAGGACTCAGGACCTTTGACTCGATTTCTGGTTGAGGTTCTTTTTTCTCCAACCTTCAACTGACCTTGTCCCTTAAATGTGTGTTGATGAGGTACTTTTCCCTCTCGTATAATGCAAGGAGTTTTGTCTCATTAAAATTTTGTTTTTTGAGAAGTTTTTATGGAGCCTGATGAGTGCTTACCAAATTTGTTTCCGGTGACCGGATATGATAGATGCAGTATATACCTCCATATGTATTTGTTTGGCCATTTTGAGTTTAAGCCATTTCAATAATGAAACGTTATTAGAAAAAAACAAGTAATGAAACATTAGTTATCTTAAAAAAAAAAAAAAAACCCGTGTAGCACTTTCCATTTTAATACAGGATAAAGAGGCCCGTTCATTCATTTATAAAGATTTACAAGAACTTGCTTTCCTTCCAGGGAAAGGTACAAATTAGATTCTCATCACACTCAAAAAAAGACTATAAAATAAGAAAAAGGAATGGCGACATGTACAAACCGTTGTCCATTCACCATAGACTGTTGAATTTGTCATCGCTCCCATATCGGCATCGCCACTTCTTCGGGTTTCTATTATTCCCTGTTGGATTTTGCCATAACTCACGGTGGAAAAAAAAATGATACTCCAAGGAAAAGAAAAGAATAAAGTTGAGACATATTTTTGAATAAACATAAATTTAACATTTTACGTGAGTTTCAATAATTTTATTTAAGATATATTCATTAATTTATATGAATTGCTAACTTTTATATGAGTATACTTAAATATGATATAATAAACTTGTGTATGATATTTTTGCAAACAACAAAGAAAATTGATGAAAGGAGAAGATGGTGGAATCAATGAATTGTTGGACAAGAAATTTGTTGAAAACTAGGATGTAGTGCATTGGAATAAATAGTTTGGAAGCATCATGGCATCTTTCAATACTGACATTCCTTCAGTCTTAGGTTATATCAAGTCTAGGAGGCCTATCATTAGGACCCCATAAAATATTAAAATCATGATAAGAAACACTATCATCAGTAAATACTAAGGGGCAGATAGTGGTATTGTTTGGAAAGATGAAAAAAAAAAGACCTGCAAAATTGGTTAATCTTGTTATAAACTGTATTCTTCACGAATGTTTGAGGAATTACAATAAAGTGCTGACAAGAACTTTTGCATCCTTACCTCAACCCAAAAGAATGATCAAACATTTAATTAATGTATTTGTTGGAGTCAATGAATCACTCAATGCAAATGAAAATTATTAATTCATTATTGGAGATTCAACTCAAGAATGAGTTTCATTTTCTCTAGCATATTTAGGGATCACTACTGATAAACAAAATAATGCTTTACAGACTAAAATGTTTCAAGGCCAGGATCAAGCACAACATTCTACTTCCTTCATTGAAGAAATTTGCTGAATCTTTCGAGGAAACAAAAAGAGGGTATTCTTATATAATAATATCTAGCTAAAAGAATAATTAATTAATATATCCAGTATTAATAATTTGACAAACTATGATTTTCTTTCTTTCTCTGACACATATCAACAAAACAACAATCAAGCAAAGTCAGAGGGAACATAGAGGAGAGGATCCCAAGAGACATTAGAACCAAACCAACCATTATTCTCACACTGCACAAATTGTTGCTGCTGCTCCAGTGTCCAAAACCCTTCACTTGCTCCACCAACTAGTGGCAACAATTGCCCACCACTCCTGCTGCTACTTGAGGGCCCCACTGGATCTACACCATATGTCACATCAACACTAGACTCACCAATTGGCCATGTAAATGTGGCAGCACTTGGATCAATAACATGGTTCATATGATTACTAGGCCAAGGAAATTCACATGGTACTATTTCACTGGACCATGTCATTGATGGGGTTTGACAAAATTGATAAGAGTTATTATTATTGGCTCCATCATGATCATGATTTGGGATAAACACACTCTTAGAAGAAGAAGTGTTTGATGAATTGCTAATCAAAGGAGGCAGAGTAGAACTAGTGTTGGTAGTTACATTCATCCTAGTAGGGACTAATGAAGGTGAAGAAGCTGATATGTTTGAATTTGATAAATCTTTCTTCCCAGATAAATTTTGATTTGATCTTGAAATTGAAACCATGCTAGATTGAACAACTTGCGTTGCGGTCGTGGCCGCAGCGCGAATCGGGAACCTCCCTCCACTTTTTCCATCAAACAGTTTGGCCTTGAGTGCACCAAGGAGGCCATCACCATCATTCACTTGTTCATTGGCATCCTCAAATGAAAAAGGCTCAGGGTTTTCAACCATGAAATTGGACCCGGCACCGCGCTTTGTGGCACCGCCGCTGGCCGCTGAGGTTGCTGAGTCTTGCAATTCGAAGTTTGTCCTTGCATTGGCACCCCTCAGGGCTCTGGCAGCGGTGTCATAGGCGCGAGCTGCATCCTCGGCTGTGTCAAATGTTCCTAGCCAGAGCCTGACTTTCTGGAGGGAGTCCTTGATCTCTGCCACCCATCTCCCTGATGGCCTCTGGCGAACTCCTACAAACCTGTGGTGTCCTCTTGATGATGGCTTCTTCTTGCTCTTGATTCCATCAGTTGTTGCTGCCATTTTTTCCCCTTATTTTGCAAACTACATGAATGAGAATAACCAAACCTTTTTCAGCTTCAAATGGAGATGGTTTATATTATAAGGTTAGATCAAAAGGCAAGCATCTTCAATTCTTAATAAATGGACAAATTAGAAAATGTCAAAGGTGCATGGACATTAGTTTTTGTACTTATTGGAATGTCACTACAGCAGGCCGTGTTGTTGATATCGACACAATGTTATAAATCTCACGAGTTACGTTAATTGAAAAATGTTATATGTATTCATTTTGTATAATATACAATATCGATTCATATTTTATTTATTATTGTATGAAATTTTAATAGGACTTATATCTATTAAATCTCATATAATGGTTAATGAAATTTGAGTTAGCACATTGGCTCATATAAAATGAATTTAAGTAAAACAACTCACGTGTATTAATTTCATTGTTGTAATAATTGTGAATTGTTGAGTTCATTGAACTCCTATGTTAAAAAATATTATCATTGCATAGCAGTCATGAAATGGTGACAAATTGGCAATCATATGCAAGATTGTCCTGTTTTGATTGTTTGGCTACAATAAAATAATTGATTATATTCATTTCAGAACTTAAATTGTATCTAGAGGGCAATTTAAATATGAATAAAAGTAAGTGATGACACCTGAATAGCAACAAAAATTCCTTGGCTCCAACGTTATCACCATTAAGAACAAGGATGCAGACTAGGAAAATTTTGTTTCTTACCACTAAACAAATGTTTAGGTGTCACTTGCAGTTTTTTACTGTGTCTTTTTTGTCCTTGTCCGTTTCCCTCTTTTTACTTGTTCAGCATGTAGGTGTGTCTATTCTTTTTCGGGGTTAAGACATAAGAGAGTTTGCTCGTGTGTATAAGCATCCAAAACAAAACATTCAATACTATTATTAGATTTCGTGAAAATCTTGTGTAACATATCTCGCTCCTAACAGCTGGAGCCAGTAGAGTTTACTACACTTGTACACATCTAAAAACATCTATTTGCCTCTTCATAATTAGCAGCAAATGTTGCTTTTTGTTTCACAACATTCGTAAATGGGGAGAGTTGGTTTCGAAGACCAGCAACAATTTAAAATTGTTGCCTTTGCCTTTTAAGTGAAAATGACTTATTAAACTGCCAAGTGGTTTTCATGCAATTTGTTGTAATCATTTTTTTAATAATATATTTTTGCGAACTTTCTAAATATAATAATCACAATTATTCTTCCGAGTAATCAATTTTTTATATGAATTTTTAACATATTTCTTTTCAAATAAGAGAGATCATTATCTCCTTCATTATCCATTTCACTTTAAAACAAGATGAGATTAATTATTATGAATTGTATACATGGATTCGTAAAGTTTTTATCCACCTGAAATTTCCAAGGTTTAACTCGGTTCAACTCTCAAGTTATTAACAAAAAGTAAGCCATGAGTAACATAAAATAGTTTTATAAATAATAAAACATACATCAACATAAAATAATATAATGAAAAAAATAAAAAAATATTATCTATACTCATTATACATAAGACAATGCACGACTTGCTACTTAGCCACTATTTAATGAGTTTTATTGGATGCAAGTCTCATTAAAATCACATCTCATAATAGATATGATGTAGATTGACATATTATTATCCCACGTATTATGAATCCAAATAATACAACTCAATATATGTGACATAAAATCTTGATATAACAGTTTTTTTTTTGTCATATATAAAACAGCATAGATTTTTTAAAGTCTCTGACCCTTTTTTCTTGGTAACCAGCCCAAACAACTAGAACACGAAAGAAAAATGGACGAGGCCCATCAACAGCACTTTTTTGGTCATTAGGGCCCATTAACGGTTAACCCATCGACCTCACACAGTTGGAATCGGCTTCATCTTCAGCTACCGCACTTTGCTTCACTGCCACACTTCCCACCATTCTCTCTCTCTTCTTAGCAGTGTTGCTTTCTTCACTGTAAATGGCACTTAAATGACTCCCTCTCTGTGCCACAGAAGAACCTCGTCATCCACCTCAAAGTTTCGATTTTTAGCCTTGTTCCTTCGTGGGCACCCAGATTCAGAACCCCATAATGGCCCCTGCAGCTGCTACGTCTTCTCCACCTCCCAGCTTCGCTCTCTCCATCAGGGAGGACAATTGGGATGGCAAAGAGGAAGAGAGCAAGTGCGCATTCCTTGTGGTAGCTCTCTGCCCTTGTCTCGTTTGCTTCATTATCCTCTTAATCGCGCTCTCTATCGTTCTTGTCCTCAAATTCCACTTTTTTTGCCACACCCCTCTGCACTTCATGCTCCACAAAAAGAGCTGCTGAATTCCCGTCCTGGGAATATTTCTGGGGTGCCCGTTTTTAGTTTTTTAGGAAAGTTTCCGTTTTTGAATTATCCTAGGGGTTTTGCTGGTGTTTGTGATGGTGATGCTGATGATTCTGGGGTTGAATCTGGCATTGAGGAGGAGGAGGAGGATGGGGTTGGGGATCGGGGTGGTGATGCTGAGTCCTGCGCTGACCCATATGAGGTTGATAGGGTATGCAAGGTGATTGATGAATTGTTTGCATTGGATAGGAACATGGAAGCTGTTCTTGATGAATGCGGGGTTCAGTTATCACATGATTTGGTCTTGGATGTGCTGCAGCGGTTCAGGCATGCTAGGAAGCCTGCGTTTCGGTTCTTTTGTTGGGCGGGGCAGAGGCCTGGTTTTGCTCATGATTCCAGGACTTATAACTCCATGATGAATATTCTTGGGAAGACTAGGCAATTTGAGACCATGGTGGCAATGCTTGAGGAAATGGGGGAAAAGGGCCTTTTGACGATGGAGACTTTCTCCATTGCTGTCAAGGCCTTTGCTGCTGCAAAGGAAAGGAAGAAGGCTGTTGGGATCTTTGATTTGATGAAGAAGTACAAGTTTAAAGTGGATGTCGATGCTATTAATTTCTTGCTCGATAGCCTTGGCATGGCAAAGCTTGGTAAAGAAGCTCAAGCCGTTTATGAAAAACTGAAGGGTAGATTTACGCACAATTTGCAAACTTATACCATACTTCTTAATGGTTGGTGCAGGGTGAAAAACTTGCTTGAGGCAGGGAGGGTGTGGAATGAGATGATTGACAAGGGATTTAAACCGGATATTGTTGCACATAATATTATGCTTGAGGGGTTGCTGAAGTGTAAGAAGAAGTCCGATGCCATCAAGTTATTTGAAATCATGAAAGCCAAAGGTCCATCGCCCAATGTTCGGAGTTATACAATTATGATTCAGGCCTTCTGCAAACAAAAGAAGATGGGAGAGGCTGAAGACTATTTCGATGAAATGATAGATCGCGGGTGTCAACCTGATGCTGCACTTTACACCTGTTTAATCACTGGATTTGGGAGGCAGAGGAAAATGGATGTGATATCCGATCTACTGAAGGAAATGAGGGTAAGAGGTTGTCCACCTGACGGGAGGACCTACAATGCATTGATAAAATTGATGACAAGCCAACATATGCCAGATGATGCGATGAGAGTATACAAGAAGATGGTTCAAAGTGGCATCAAACCAACAATTCACACTTACAACATGATAATGAAATCCTATTTTGTGACAAAGAATTATGAAATGGGACATGCCATATGGGATGAGATGTATAATAATGGGTGCTGTCCTGACAATAATTCCTACACTGTGTTCATTGGAGGGCTCATAAGGCAGGGCAAGTCTGGAGAGGCATGTAAATATTTAGAGGAAATGGTAGGGAAGGGGATGAAAGCTCCTCAGCTTGATTATAACAAGTTTGCTGCTGATTTTTCCAAAGCTGGGAATCCTGGCATACTTGAGGAGTTAGCTGAAAAGTTGAAACATGCTGGTAAGTTTGAAGTCTCTGATGTCTTTGCCAGGTGGGCTGACATGATGAAGAAAAGTGCCAAGAGAAGGGAGCCTATGGAATCTGGCGGGCAGTTCACATGAATACCTGAGCGGTGAGCGCCTTGCAGGTGGGCTACCAGTCATCTAGTTTGGTCCTAGGATGTTGTACTAACGGCTGCCAGTTATCTAGTTTGAATTCTTGATATTTGTTGTGTATTTTCTATTTTGTATATTGGTATTGATGTTTGTTGAAGCTTGTAAACCAGTGTCGCATGATGTCATTTACCACTTTGAATGAAAAACACAGCTTATTATTGTTGAAGTTTTTCTTTTCATGATTTTTGGCATTGATTTTAGATCACTGGAATCAACAACATTGATATTTCTGAACTAATCAAAATGCAAACAAAGCTACAATAGTAACTTGGCACATTATTGCTCATTCCTTTCCGTTTGTGATACATACGTAGGATCCTCCCCAACCCTGTATGTGCAATTTATGGGATTTAATGGTGATGGTAACTTGGTTTTTGTATGTTTGTTTACTCGAACAGTAGCTGGTAACTACCACACGACACATTGCTTTACATCAGATATTGACATTATCATTGTTTGTCACCATTTGTGCAACTGAACCAGGCCCACCATTGTTAAATCTCTTTCTCCTGAAGTTCCACTAAACAGGATCTCCCAGTTCCGATTTCTGGCCCAACATATCTCCAGGAGCCATCTCTAGAAAGGTTGGTTTTCTGCTTCATGCAACCCTTAAATAAAATTAAAAAATAATAATAATGTGAAGAAATAAGGGTGTTAAACTATTTAGTGGATTATAATTATGATACATTTTGTTTACTCAAAAATAAATACATTCTTATTTTCTTACTTTATTTTTTGGTGCATAAGCTTTATTTAAAAGAATTTTATGAAAAAAAAAATATATGTTGACATCTTTACCCTCATGTGCAACAGCTCGTATAGTTTGCATGGTAATTGTCCTCATGCATGGTTTAGGTATCTAGAAACATTTGGTTGCTTCTGAGTTCTTATATTTGAGTAGTTTCAACTCTCTCTTCCCAGGTTGGTTTTGCCAATCAGCTTGTAATGATACTTGTGCTGTCATCACCATCTTAGTCACATTATACATTGAATGGATTTGTGCTTCTCATCACATTTAAATGCTCTAAGACATAGTTACAGATTGTAAAGTGTGGACTCAGCAGATTTCAGAAGGAAAAGGGTTAGTAACAGAAAAGTAGGAAATATGTAGGGGAAAATGGAGCTGCATGCATTAGCCAAAAATCAAAATAAAATTTCAAAGCTATAAGCAAAACATCTGATACAGAAAATACTTGAACCATGAACTTCATCATCTGACATTGGAAGCAACAGTTTGAGCCCACCACTTTAGACTATCTTTCATGTCATTTTCATTGTTCATAACAGGAACCTTCCAATTCATCAGCGGGTTCTCTTTCTTCCTCTTCTCCTCCTGCACCTTCCATGCTTCAGAAAGGTAAGGTCTTTGAACTTCAGACTCATCAGAAGCCTCTCCTTTTCCCTCACCATTCTTCCCTAGTCTTTGCAACCCAGGAATGATTGATGCCAAGCTTGATTCTTTATCCTCCTCTGAGAAGACAAAGCCAAGATCCATAAACCCTTTTAGCTCCTCAAATTCAAGGTCTGACAAACTCTTGCTTTCCCTTTTCTTCCTTCCAATGCTTGTTCTTTTCTTCTTAGGCGACACTTGAGGTTGTTGCACCGGTGCTTGCCTTTCACCTTGTTCTCTGTCTGTGACTTCTTTTCCTGAGAGGATGGTTTGAAGCTTTGGTTGCAAAAGAACAAACTCAAGGGAACGAAAATCATGGTTCATGGAGCTCAATTCGTCACTCATGGACCTTGTATGAGTGGATTGGATTCGCGAAAGCTTCAATTCTTCTGATGTTTTTGGTATTTCTTTGACTTCAATTTCTTGATCTGTGAATTCAAGAGAACTTGTTGATGTTGATGAACAAGGTGGTGGTGGTTGTTGTTTCTTCATGTCTTGAATCCCGAACCAGCAAGAATCATAGAGATTCAACACTGCCTCTGCTTCTTCCATCAGGGCCGGCTTTGGAATAATCAGCTTAAGAAGTACTTTTCGATTGTACTAGGATAAGCAAAATATTTTGTCAAGCATGGTAGGTAAGATGTATTTTATACCCTTCATGAACCCTGAAACTACAAGAAGAATTCAACCAATCATATTCTACACGTTTTGGAGTTGGAGTTCAACCAAATAGAAAGTGTTTGGAATGGTGTGGCTTTAAGAAGAGGCTAAAGCAAAGGATCGTGTGTGTGACAAAATCATAGAACTTTTATGAATGCAAAATACATATTTTTCCACAGAATTTTCAAACACATAAGTGACACAGAACATCAGAAGAGTCATTGACTTAAGGAGGAAAAAGAGAGAAAGAAAAAAGGGTAAGTGATTACTGATTAGAATGTATCATACGTGTATGTACTATATATCATTACTGTTATGGATGTTTACTAAATAAAGCCAGTGAGGTTGGCGATTAGTTGATATCAAAGGCACTATTGCCAATCTTTTTCTGTTCTCTTTAGATGTTGACATTTTATGGTCTCGTCTCTTTCTTGGTTGGTTTGGTGAATGCATCAAAGCTTTTCATGTGGAAACTAATTTGGCTGAGCAATAATTTGTGATTGCTTCCAAACTACACAAAAATTGAGATCCTATATATTTCTACTGTGGTCGGCATGGCTGCAATTTTTCATGCTAAAGTTTCCTCTAGCGCTTGTAGATTTTATATTTATAGGTAGAAAACCCTTTTAGTGAAAGATACATTTTCCACTTCTTTATTATTTATTAATTTTCCTTTATATATGGTACATGTTTTGGCATAAATAAAGGCATAGACATGTTTGAGACTCACTTCTTTTTTGCAAGGTTACAAAACAATAACAGTAACACCCTCCTTCTCATAGCCTTCTCAAATTGTGGCTTTACTGATCAGTGCTCATCATTATTATATGTACATTTTATTTTACATTGTAATTATACCTTTTTTATATTATTAATTAATTTTATATGATTTTTGTTTTAATTATTGTAAGACTTAAATAAGTTTAATGGCATAATTTTCTATATCAAGTAATAGTTACGAATTTTTTTAAAGTGATGATATTTTAAAATTAGATGCTTATATGTGTTTTCTTGTATTGTTTGGGTTTTTCCTTTTTTTGTTTTTGGTCTAAAGATAACTGTTGGGCTTTTCATTACTGTTTGACATAGAGAATTCTCTTTTTGTTTTCTACGTAAAAGCCCATTTATTCAATAATACAGCCCTTGTACTTTATAGTTCTATGTCCACTACACTTTGTACACATAATAGGGGGGGGGGGGGTATAATTGGCCCAAATTCAAGCCATAGGACAAGACAACTAAGCTCCAGAGAGCTTGGGGCTCTGGTTTTGGCCTTTTGGGTATGGCTGTCAAAATAGGCCGGTCTGTTACCCGGTTAAATGAACGGACTTTACATGCAAAAAATAGGCCCGCAAAAATTTGAAAAAAATTTGGACTGACCCATTTAAGCCCAACTCGTTTAGGCCCGCCCGTTTGGCCCGCGAACTGACTCGTTTACCCGTGGATTTTTTAAATTTTTTTTGAATTTTTTTAAATTTTTTAAAAATTTTTAAAAAATAAACGGGTTGGTAGGCGGCCCGTTTATGCCTGCGGACCGACCATAAACGAGCCGGACCCTAAAAATATGCATATTTTTTGTCCGACCCGTTTTGACAGCCATACTTTTGGGAGTGGATTTGGTCTAGTTGGCTTGATTGGATGAGTGTTATTAAACCTGGTCTGGCTTGACCACCTTATTGAGTTATTGGATCACTTATTCAACCAATGAAATGCTGAATCACTTTTTAAATTGGTTATAATAAAATAATAATTAAACAAACATAAAAAATTCATTACAATAAATATACAAACATAGTACATATATAATTTATTGAATTTATATGACATGGCAAGTCTATTTGCTTGGTGGCATGGAGTATACTTTACATCCTCATTGTCTAGGTTTCTAATCCCATCTTTCATGGCATTTTTAATTTGTGGAAATAAATTCGCCTTCCAAGCCTATGCCTTTGACCTGCTTAAATGCGATGCTTGGAGTTGGACCTTGTTGTGGCCCAACTCATGGGTGCTCTCTTGTGTAGTTGTGTAACATCTTCCTTCATATTTGTGATCGGAATTTATAGAATGAATGAATTCTTTTTTTCGAAAAAATAAATGGCATTTTCTACTCACCAAAAAAATGACATGTACACATGCATTCTCATTTGTTGACCAAAGAAGCATAGTCAATTTCTTTCCTAGTGTCCAAAATTTACTTACTAAAAATAATTGTGAGATCTGATCATCTAATGAAAACTCAAGCACACTCAAGAAATTAATAATTAATCAGAATCAGAATAAGCAAACACAAACATGCACCTACTAACATAATCCTTCGACCACCAGTTTGCTGATATATGCTGATTTAAAAACTTAGTTTTGAGGATATGACTGTGATGCATATATATAAAATATGCAAAAGAATTGTTAACCAAATCTCCTTTGGCAGATGGTCGATTGAGATTAGAACAAATTGTGACGGTTTGCCAATAGGAGATTGCTCAGTAATTCATCCCATTTACAAGGCGGTTGGCTCATTTTAATTCCAATATATAGAGACTCGGTATGGTTTATTTTAATAGTGTTCCCAAAGTGCGAAATTAAGCCTAATTAGCACAAACTATCCTTAAGATGTTTTCTAACTCCACCCCATTTTTATATTGTTCCCCTTAACTCCCGTAATAGTTAGGCTCAGATAATTAAATTTAAATTGACAGTAACACTTTTCTGATAGATATGGGCGATGTAACTTTAGACTTTGGGCGCAAGCCCAAGCAAAAAAAATGGAAAATGACTTTCGATTGTACAGTCCGGTTGTGAAAAGGGGGAAAAAAGAGTAAACCAATAAAATTGCCTTTAGTGTTAGTAACATCAACTAAAGTATATCATCAAAGTATGAAAATCATTAAATTTATTCTTAAAATTGTTAAAAGTTAATCAAATTAATTCTTAATAGAGACTAATTTGACTGATGTTAAAAGACTAATTTGATAGACTTTTTGATATAACTTGAGGAATGAATTTGGCGTTTTCCATACTTTAGGAATAAAACTTGATCGATGTTGTGAACACTGCAGATAATTTTGATGGTTCACTCGGGGAAAATGTTTGTGTCATGATTTATATTTTCCAGTTCTATATTTGGAATTGAATTAATTTATTTAAAAATTTCTTCACTAAATGGTATGCTTAGACTCACTATGCTAATCAAGATAAATTTTGTTTGAGTAAGATAAAATGAGATTGAAAATAGTATAATATGCATAGTAAAATTTTGAATTTAAATTGTAAATTTTTTACACTACCATCCAATCAAATTTCTTAATATGCATGACTTTTAAAGAAGAGAGTGAATGTCAACCATTTATATCAATGTGATAAAATTTGATCGAATGACGGTATAAATTATTTTTACACTATCGATTAATAGAAATTAAACTTTAAAATTTTACTCCCTTCATTCTCAAATATTTATCCACATTTCTATTTTAATATTTTCCCAAATAATGGTTTACTTACTAAATCTAAACAATATAATTATTTCTTTTTTTAATATACCTTTAATGTAAGTAATGGAAAAGAGTGTATACTACAATATATATAAGAGATAATAAATAAAAATAATATATTAAATAATGAAAATTTTATAAAATACTATCATTTTTTTAAAAGCTTTTTTTAATCATTTTCTTAAAATTCACAAATGATTGGTAGACCGTTAATAGATAATGGAGAGAGTATAATTTCTTTTCCACGTGCCAAGCAAGCCAAATAATTTTTCATACTTGAAGAGAACGGATAGGAATCTCTCATGACAGTAGCATGCAACGTTACGATTGTGGAATTTGTGTAAACAAATTAAAGATGATGACTATTATTGAGAATTGACGAGTCAGTTGACTCAAGAGCCAAGACGAAATGAAACTGAAATAGTAGGCTTAATAATTGTTTAACTTCCTTCTCGCTTACAAATTAAGCAAGTCATATAAATTTTAATGCATGATTACGACACATTACAGTTTTAGTTATATATGTCCATCATATTAATTCACATGACCACGGAGCAGTCAACTTGGACTATTAGAACATAGGGGGTGTTCGTGGGCTGGGTTGGGCCGGATTGGCCTATACCTGAACCCGGACCCGACCCTAAACCCGATAGGCCCGATCATCTTTGGACCGAGTTAAAATTCGGGTTTGAACAAGGTCAAAGCGGGCCAAAATGGGCCAAAACGGATAAGGAAGATGGTAGAGCACTATGGTGTTTGCATTCCTATCATTGCATTAACAACTGATACTGACAAAGTGAGCATAGAGACTGGAATGTACTTTCGTTTGGAAATGCCTATTAAGACAGAGCATTTACTTGAAGCCAGTCGAAGCATACACACACATTGCAAATAGTGAAATGGTGTATGCCTTTACGACATTCCCTATGTATATGTAGTCTGTGTTTTGAATTAGAATTTGCGAAGTGCTCTTGATTTTATTAAAATTGATTTGATTAAAAGTGAGCATGCTAACGTGACTTATGTTTAGCAACTTTTATTTTAAAAGTTATTATGATAAAATGAATATTATACAAATGAGATTGCAAGAATCTAATTCCTTTCATTCTTGTAATTTCTCATAATGGAATGGGAAGGAAAAAAAATTAAAAATGCATAATAGTATAGCATATGGGCCGCTGGGCCGGGCCAGGTGACCCGAGGCTAAACCCGAACTCGATATGAATAACAATCGAGTTTTTTTTTAGAGTTTTTTAAAATCGGGTCTGATTCGACCCGAATGCTTTGGGCCGATCCGGGTTGACAGGCCGGACCGAATTGTGAACACTCCTACTAGAACATCATAGTATGTAGTTGTGGAATCTGTGTGAACAAAATAACACTATTACCAGAGGCCGATTTAATGGGGGAGGGACAATGGTCCCTCAGTTTTCAATTTTTATTTTTAATATATATTTTCTTCATCCACTTTTTGTTGTTATTTGGACAAAAACACACTGTTTAATAAATTATTTAATTAATGTTAAGATATAAAAAATATAGAGTGCTTAAATAAAATTAACCATAAGTAATTAGTGTTATGGTAATTAAATGTTATTATGAGTATGAGAGATAACAAGAATAAATTTATAAAAAATACATTACTTTAATTTATTTAAATAACAAATAATTTTTGATAAATTTTTATTTAAAAAATATAACAAAAATTGGAAGAAGGAAGTATGTTCCTTCAATAAAATTTGGTCTAAGGCACTGATTGAGAAACGTTCCTTGAATACGGAAAACCGTAGGCTTTAATCAAAGGCCAATGCTTTAGCCCTTAAGCAATGCTTTTATGGAAGTGGCACAAAGGTCATTATATTTTCTTTAAGACAATGTTTTAGAGAGAAAGACAACAATCTCATAAAAGCAAATTATACGCATAGAACCAACCCTTATGGTCCCTTCAAATTTTATTTTATTTTATTTTTTAAAAAAAACTTCTATTCTCTTATAGATTTTGTGCATCATTAAATTACATAAGATTCGACACTTACTTACATAGTTTTTGACGATTGAAATTATTAAAATATGAGTTTAGTTAACAAGTGTCTTTAAGACACTAATTAATGAACCTAAAGTTATATGATTTTATTGAAAAAACAAAAATTGATAAGTTTTAAAAGAAATAATAAGTATTAATGTTTATAAAATATTCTACTTTGAATTACTTAACAAGTATTCTTAGGGCACTTGTTAACAAAACCAATAAAATATTTAGTTAAATAAATTTTTAGTATTTAAAACATTGTAAATTTTAGTTTTAGCCCTTAATAAATATTTTTTTTTGTTTCTGTTCCTAGTAAATTTATTTTTTTGTATTTTGTCCATGTTTTCAGCTTAGTCCCGTAACTATTAATTTGACAAATAGAAGTCAAAGTCAACCTTACTTATGTGGTACCTCACTTATCTACGTGGTATAAAATATTTTTTAAATAAATTTTTAGTCATTAATAAATCATAAATTTTGGTTTTAGTCTTAATATTGATTTTAGTCCCTAATAAAAAAAATTGGCTTCAATTCCTAATAAATTTTTATTTTTATTTTTTGTCCATATCATTAACTTGATCAATTGAGACTAAAGAAATCAATTATTTCCTTCTCTCATGTCTTCCCTTATCTCATTCACTACATTCTCTGTCCTATGACCATTACTTATCATCTCTCACCTACAATCACAAATCTATCTTTTGATCACCACATCACGAACTGCAATTCCCTGCCAAAAAACCGCGTTGTCGAGACAAAAATCACAAATGACATGTCCTCTTCAATGATGTATCTAACAAGGCAATATGAGGGACAACAATATTTATAATGGCACCTACATCACTTCTTAACTTTCAATCTTAGAATACTGATATTTGCATTAAAAATAAAATTAACATAAAAGACTCCTAAGTACTCCATCCATTTTGATAATTTCTCCACCTTCTTATTATGTTATTTTGACAAATACTTATTCAATTCTTAAATTTACACAATATGAATTTTTTTCTAATATATTCTATTAAATAAACACTCTATTTATCATATTTAAACACTAGTAATAAATCCAACAGACACACATCAAATAAAGGGCAATTGTGTAAAATATTATTAATTTTTTTTCACTTTGAGATTTTTTAATATTTTCTTAAGAAAAATATTTTGGACCTAATTTATTAACTTACAAATTAATATTCATACTTTAATGGATGACACTTGGCTTTTTTTCTTTCTTATTTTGTCCTTAAAAATGTCAAATGTCATTCATAAAAATAAGTAAATTAATACGCATAAGATGAACATTAAGTGGAGAAATAAAACAAAACGGACAGAGTAAACTGAAAACCACTCATCAATGATGTCATAAACTTGAGTCGATGAAACTACATTACTAAGAGTAGTGTTTTTTTTTTTTTTTTTTATCGAGTTGAATATTTGGACTTGAATTAATTTATTTAAAATTTTCCTTACTAATAAGATGCGTAGACTCACTATTGTTTTTTTAATTATTCGCGTAGACTCACTATTATAGTCAAGATAACTTTTGTTTGATGAAATGAGATTGAGAATAACATGCATAGTAGAATTAATTTAATTTAATTTCTTTTCCAACGTAAAAAGCAAGCTAAATAAATTTTCATGCTTGAAGACTTACCATTGGAATTTCTGAGCAATATCAGCCATCGCTCATGACTCAACAACAGCATGTGCCATTACGATCGTGGAATTTGTATGAACAAATTAAGGACCACTACTATTAGACTTTAGAGTACTGACGAGTGATCAGCTGACACGTTAAATCTTATTGGAGTAGAGACAAAATGAGATTGAGAATAGTATGCATAATTAACCGTTTAACTTTCTTTTCACGTACAAAGCAAGTCAAATAATCTTTAATACGTGATGACTACGCATTAGAATTTGTCAGTTACATACGATTATCTATCATGCTCGTAACTATGGAGCAGTCAAGTTTGAACAAAGAACATCTTATCCGGTTGTGGTTGTGGTTGTGATTGTGGTTGTGGAATTTGTGTGACCAAAAGAATATTATTATAATTGAGTATTGACGCGAGCCAATTGACTTATTAATGTAATTAATAATAATAAAGGCACATAAGAATAAAATAATTTGCTTCTTCATAATATCTGCCTCGTAAAGATATTGGGCGGGTTTCTATTCATTTGGTACATCACACGAATTACTCTGTTTTAATATTAGAGGATTTTACTATTATACTCCTGCTACGCAAACTAATCACTAAAATACTCCTATTTTGAAACATATTATAAGGCTACCACGATTTTGGCTGACGTGGCTCAGTGGCAGTGTGGTGTTGTCACGTCAGATTCGCCAACACGCTTGGCAAATCTAGTCATAATTCGCCAACCAACCTGGCAAATTCAACACAAATTCGCCAACCGGTTTGGCGAATTGTACAAAAATTTGGCTAAATTACTCTTTCTCTCCCAAAATCTCAGATCCTTTCCTAAATTACTAACCTCTCACATTCACTTTTCCTCTCCCAACATTCTGCATGCTGCCCTCAACTTAGCCAAGCTGCCATCGGAGTTGCTACTCCGTCCGCCGTTCAACGTCGCGACTCCATCGCCGTGCAACACCGCAAGTCCATCCTCCAAGATCGTCGCAAAACACTGTCACGTTCTCCTCGACTCACCCTCGATGACGGCTCTCCGACCATAGGCACGCACCTCACGCCACTCTTCGTTCTCCCTCATGTCTCTCATGCGAAACACTCTTCAACAATAGTCATGAAGAACGATTTTATTATAAAGTGGGGATGAGTTTACTCATAAACCATGTTTTAGTTTGTTCAAAACCCTTGTTTTGGTTTGTTCATGATAGATGTACAGGTTTGCTCAAATTGAGTTGAAGGGTTTGTTCATACAGGGTATTAGAGATTGTTCAATTTCAGAAAAATGTGTTTGTTCATATTGAGTTACTGTTTAATAAGAATGAACAAACCTGTTCATACAAAACGAACAACCTCATATAACTGTAGTAAACAAACCTATTTAACTATGATGGACAAACTTACATAATAAGAATGAACACAAACCTATTCATGTAAAACAAAAAAACCTAATTAACTGTATTGAACAAACCTACTTAACTGGAATGAACAAACCCCAATACAAAAACTAAACAAACATTTATTACTAAACGTCTAAATTGAACAAACCCATTTAACTATGGTGAACAAACCTACTTGTACCGAGGGGGTACTCTGGATCTCGGAGCTTCTTTGGTGCTTCTGGGTTGCTGGGACGGGTACCTGTAAGGACTTCGACACTCAAGTTAGTGAAGGTTCGAGGTGATAGCAAAGCTGGGGTGTTAGGTCTCGGGCATACCTGGAGTGTCGGTTAGGCTTAAATACGCGGGTGACATCCGTGATTCTCGTTGATCCGAGGATCTTTCCATCATGGTGCCTTCGGAGATCACGAAGCATCTTCCGCTAAGGAGAGCATATCTCGGGACGAGAATTTCGCTGGTCATTGGGAAATTGCTCAGGTTGGGTCGGGTTGATCCGCAGACTCTCAGTATGACCTTAGCGGATGGGCCTTCATGGCCCAATCCATAACACTACTTAACTGGAATGAACAAACCCTAGTACAAACAATGAACAAACATGTCCATATAAAACAAACAAACCCATTTAACTATAGTAAACTACTTAACTATAATGAACAAACTCATTTAACTATAGGACACTACTTAAATATAATGAACAAACCCCAATACAAAAAATGAACAAACCTTTCAAAATAAAATGAACAAACCCGTTTAACTATCGTGAGCAAACCTACTTAATTGGAATGCACAAATCCTAATAGAAATAAAGAACAAACGTGTTCATATAAAACAAACAAACTCATTTAACTATAGTGAACGAATCTACTTAATTGGAATGAACAAATCCATATACAAATAATGAATAAACATGTCTATATAAAATGAACAAACCTAATTAACTGTATTGAACAAACCTACTTAACTAGAATGAACAAACCCCAATACACGAACTAAACAAATACTTATTACTAAAATGAACAAACTCATATAGGCTATAGCTATGGTGAACAAATCTACTTACGAAGCCTACTTAATAAAAATGAACAAACTCGATGACATGAATTGAACAAACCTTTCCATAGAAAATGAACGAATCTATAAACGATAAGTGAACAAACCAATACACATATAATGAACAAACATTGCTAACAAAACTGAACAAACACGTATTACTTAAACGAACAAACTCATAAACACACAATGAACAACTACACAACTACATTGATTAAAATCTAATTTCTAAACATAACAATCTCTTCGTATCATTCAATATGTATCGCTTACTGGAGTGTTTGTTTATGCATTATATTATAGTTTGTTCATTGTCAGGCAACCAGTTTATTCATTGTTCAATGTATCAAAGCTTGATCAAACTCAATACGTGAGTTTGTTTAGAGACAACAAAGGACGTGCTAGGTTCGCTGTTCAACATGAGAAAAGAGATGACGTGAGCGTACGTGATGGAGGACGTGAATGCCGTTTAGGGGCAGCGGTCAAAGGACGTGATGGATGAGAAGAGCGGATTTGAGTGGTGTCGTCGATGGCGGTGTAGCAGCGTACAGGCGGCAACATACGTGAAAATAAGCGAGATGGAAAGGGGCGATTGGAGAGAGAAAAGAGAGAGATCGTGAGAAATTGAAAAGAGAAAGAACATATTGAAATATAATTAATAGGAGAGAGAAATACAAATCCTTATATGTATAAAAAGTTTGTTGGCTGCATTGTGGCACCAAATTTGATGTACATAAAGACCTTTTCAAATAAAATTAGTCTTACAACCACTAATAAATATCCATAACATACAAGTGATCATACAAGGACAACTGCTGCAAAATACTTGTCAAATACTATGCATAAACAAAGTTGTTGTTTTTTTTTTTTTTAATCTATATAGACAAGTATCTTTCTTTCATTCTTGAATCACTTCCAACTCTAAATTCATGCGTCTTTGAATGATTGTTGTTCCTGATGTACTAGTAGAACTCATCGAACGAAATAGATCATGAGGAACTGTTAATTTGTCTCCTTCTCCCTCTAGCATTTGTAGTACAGTTTTTATGGATGGACGATCCACTGGATGCCACAGAATACACCAAAGTCCCACAATTGCAATTTTCTTCGCAATTTTGACATCTTCCTCATTCTCAATGAGTACATGGGTATCTCCTCCATCTAACAAATTATGTACCCATTCTGGATATAAAACTTGGAATGGTCTCTCATCCGCCATCTCTACATTCTTCCTCCCTCCAACCATCTCAAGGAGCAACATTCCATAGCTATAAATGTCTGATTTGCAGGACACATTCCCAAAGTTTCTTGAGACAACTTCGGGCGCAATGTACCCTAGGGTTCCTCTAGCTGCAGTCATTGACACTGCGCTCTGATTTTTCAAACACAATTTGGCAAGTCCAAAATCAGTAATTTTGGGCGTGAACTTGTCATCTAATAAGACATTGTGGGGATTGATGTCAAAGTGAAGGATTTGTTGCTCACAACCTTGGTGAAGATACTCAATGCCTCTCGCAACACCGAGAGCAATTTGGTGCAGCTTCTCCCATCCAAGGAAAACATCCTTGTTGTCTGGTGTGGATATGAAATTTTGCAGTGACCTTTTTGGGAAAAAATCATAGACCATAGCACGGTGGAATCCTTCGGCGCAGAAGCCAAGCAGGCGAACCACATTGACATGGTGGATTTTCCCCATGGTTCCCACCTCATTTATGAAATCTTTCCCCTCACTCTCTGTGTTGTTGAGTATCTTCACCGCAACGACAATTTCTGAGGAAAGCGTGCCTTTGAACACGGCACCATGGGCCCCTTCACCTAACTTCTCCTTAAAACTGTTGGTGATTCTCTTAATATCAGTATAAGAGAATCTAGTAGGCTTGAGTGCCCTGTAATCCTCTAAGAACTTCTCGATCCTTGCCCGATCTTCTCCTTTCATTCTGAAATAGTGACTTATTTTAAAGGATGCAGTGACTAGCAGCAGCAGCAGAATTGAACCTATGACAACACCTATTATATACACATGAAGAATGCATCATTAATTTAGTTTTGCTCAGCAGGTGTAGTGGGATAGAAACCAAATTAGTGAAGAAACAAGAAGAGTACACATAATTAGTGTGTCTCACCTGCAGCACTTAAGAGTACTTTGATATTGAGTGGCTTATGATGGGGCACAAAGCATTCAACTTGAGCGTCAGTGCCATTGTTCTTCAGTTTACAATGCATCCCTTCTGTTTCACACTTGCTACAATCGGGTTTGGACCACCCTAATTGCAGATGATTCTCGTTCAGGTTATATGCGTCAGGGAAGGTTGAGGAAATGTAAAACATCTTGGTGCAGGACACGAGGTTGGAGTTGAGGAGTGTGCTGTAATCGTCACCAACATAAATGTGGCATGAGGAGGACTGATCTAGCGCATGGTCTGAACAGTTAAAGAAAGGGAGTTCATATGTATTGTTCTGATCCTGTTCGAGGTGGAAAGGAGAAATAGAAGTACTGATGAGTTTGAGAAACTGGATTGGAAGGCAATTTTGAGGGTCAGAGACCTCAAAGTAGTTGTCTTCATATTCTATACCAGTGACATTGAATATAATTGGAACAGGAACAGTAGAGATCTCAAACAACGTGTCGTGATTATTACAAGTTAGATCAAAGCCGGGATAACCACAATATGAGGGCTCCTTGTCTTTGAGACGGAAAGGAAACCGAATCGGGGGACCATAAGGTCCGCAGCTGTGGTTGCCACACCCTGAATCTTGAATGTACTGGCACACCCCCATGCTGCTAAGCAGAAGCAGCACCATGCTCAGCAATAAAATGGAATAACAAGTCATGGTAACTTACCGGAGATACCCTTGGAGGATGCAACAGAGCTCAAGCGTGGCAAACAGGTTTTGGTGGTTACTAGTTAGAATTACAACTTAGAAGGCGCACATTATAAAAATAATGTTGCGTAGAGTCGTAGACTAAAAAAGTCATGCCGGCGGCGAAGTTAGTAATATAAATTTGCCCGAGTCAAGTAGGAAATGAGGGGGCTGTTGCTGCATCAGCTTCTGCCAAGATTCTGAAATATGGGGCCTACGCATCTAATTTTCCACATAAATATTTGAGAAAACAGATTAAAGCTTTTACCACAACTTGTGTGAAGTTTCTTTGAGAAAACGACAAAACGTCAAAATGAGTGGATTTAAGGAGGCGTTTTAATTTCATGAGGTGGAATATTGCAATTGCAAAAACAAAAGAGAATGGGGGTTTCAGCAGCTTCCATGATGGGTGCGTTGATTATGTTACTAGCCTGCCGAAGTTGTGGTGGAGAGAGCGAGGGTTGCGTTTCATCATGCGGCAAGATTACCAACATAAGGCATCCGTTCAGATTGAAAGACGACCCGCCAAACTGCGGCAACAGCAGTTACGAACTCAAATGTGTCAAGGACGTGGCAGTGTTGCGCCTATGGCAGGAAGCAGAGTACCGCGTCCAGGCAATCAACTACAACAACTACACGATCAGGCTTGTGGATCCCAATATTCAAGAGGCTGATTGCTCCTCCATCCCTCGCTATTTCTTGTCCGAATACAATTTCAGTGATTATGGCTTCTACGATTATATATACGATGAAGATTATTACAATCATCCGGATGTGAATCTATACCATGCCACTCAATTGCAAGGCCATTATTACGTTGCTGATGTACCCCTGTTTGAGCACATAATTTACATGAGCTGTAACACTAGAGTGAAGAAATATTGTCCTCATGTCGACAAGAATACCTCCAGCTGTTTGGATTTGAATACATACGTTGCTGCTGGGGACTTGAATGCCACGGGAAGGGGATGGAAGCCTGGCTGCCACGTCAAGTTAATTGCTCCAACTTCTGGATTGTTTCTACTCCAGCAACGTCAGGCCTACCTGTACCTGGATTGGGGACGATATGGGGATTGGAACATATCGTACAGTGATATGCACAGGGCGCTGGCTTATGGATTTGAGCTCTCCTGGCTGCATGCTACTTGTCGTGATGAACACAACTGCGGAGCCAGACCTTGCTACTTCAACATTACCACACAAAAGGTTCTCTGCGATTTCGATTTGGAGGACCCTTGCCGCGGTAAGGACACAATTATGCCAATATAAAATCTAGTTTTTTTCACGTATGTTTAAAGTGCCAACCAATTCTCTATTTTTCTTTCGTTAAATTCAAGTTATTTTTACTTATTGCGCGCCTTTCTATTTGTATTCTAGGAATTTGTAAACTACGCCATAGGTTCGCTAAAGGTACGTACATGATTTTCCTTCAGTTTTCGGGGGTACAAACATATATATGGTTTTGGGACAGGAAAATCTCAAAATGTGGTTGGAGACAAAAAATTACAAAAGTATAGTTTTTGCGGCTGAAGTCGCCGTAGGGAATTGCGATCTCAGCCCCCTTTTTTTTAAAAACTAAAAAATAAAATTTTAGGGGCTGAAATCGCTACCCCATGGCGATTTCAACCCTTTTTTTTAAAAAAAATTCGGGGCTGAAATCGCATAGGGATGGCAATTTCAGCACTTTTTAAAAAAAAAATCCTATGGCGATTTCAGTCGTTTTTTTTTAAAAAAAATTTCCGGGGGCCCCAAAAACCATACATCCGTAAATTAATTATACCACCCATATTTTGGCAAAAAACAATTGTAACAACCATATAAAAGTAAAAAAACCTCAGTTTTCCTTTTCCCTTTTATAATTTTTTCTATACAAAACAACAAAATATTTTATTTTGGTAGCATATTATAGTATAATTTGAACTATGTTTTACTTTATCATATAATTAAATTACTTTTTTTAGAGTTTCCTCAAAATTAGTTAGCAAAATTTTAATTTTTTATTTTATTTCTAAATTTTAATCTTCACAATATTCGTGTTGAAAAGTAGCAGCTGAAATAGAAAGAGTCAATGCAAAATAAATCAAACAATAAGTTGAAGGCAAAGACATTTTTTGTTTTCATCACACATTAGTGGCCATATCATACTTTTTAACTGGGAAAATTCAGGGAAGGATAAACATGAGAAATGTTAAAAAAATTTAAAGATTAAGTTGACACATTATTTTTTTGGGACTTAGTTGACACTTAAATCAATTTCATGGACTCATTTGGCACTTTTTCCTTTTTTTTATACATTAACTTATAAAAAAAACTTAAAATTATTTTTATATTTAGTTTTTGAAAAATTTATTTTTTTATACAATATTCATCAACTAAAAACATATATTGTTTCTTAAAATAGATTGTTTTCGAGTTGAGTAGAATCCGTAGATAATACTAAAAATTAATGCCATGAAATTTCTTTATTCAAAAATAAATTATACACCCATTATTTTTATTTTTTTTCTGTGCAGGTTATATATATATATATATATGTCGGGAATTATTTTGACAGTTGTGATATTTTTTAACAGGTTTTCTACATCCCTTTTTAGACGGTAAGAGCTAGCCCTGACACAATATTCATAATTTCATAGTCTTTATTTTCCTTTCTTTTCTCAGTTTTTTTTAAGGAAAAGTAATACGCATAATGTAGGTAAAGATGATAGAAGATAGTGAGTTGGTACTTTATTCATGTCACTTTTTATTTAAAACTTTGTTTAAAATTAGTTGTAAGGATATATTAATTATTAATTTTTTAATTATTCTCCTATTTATTATGAGATTTTTTATTAATATTAATCACATTATAATTTTTTATAAAACTAATTAATTTAGTCTAAATACTTCATATTTTATTTAAGTATATATAAATTAATTAATTTTTTAATCTATGTGCATTTTTCAAAATCAATATATAATATTGGCAGGATGAAGTAGTTCCGAAGAAATTAGCTACCGGCCGTTAGGAACTACCAAGTAACTAACTAGATTCTATCTATTTACATACATGATGTGTATTAAAGTCATATAAAGTTTTTCCTCTTTTTGGCCATATATTATTAAAGCGTGGGAATGGAGCAACGGGTAATAATAATTGTTTTGGTGATATATACAACAGGATTACATGGTTTACTCTCGCTTCGTCGTGCACCCGATGCTTACAATAATAACTACTACGTACCAGAAATGGAAGGACGGTATGGCATATTATCATTTCTGGCAGCTAGGGCTCTGTTGGGGACTGCATTACTAGTTATGCTACTGATCTATAAATGGCGAAGAAGGCATTTATCAACCTATGTGAACATCGAGAATTTTCTACAAGATAATAACTTCATGCCCATAAGGTACTCATATAGAGAAATAAAGAAAATGACCAAAAATTTTAAGGTCAAGTTGGGTCAAGGTGGCTTCGGCTCTGTATACAAGGGAAAATTACGCAGTGGCCCTCATGTAGCAATAAAGATGTTGGGAATGTCCAAAGGTAATGGACAAGATTTTATTAATGAGGTGGCAACCATAGGAAGAATACACCATGCGAATGTAGTTCGACTTATCGGATTTTGTGTCGAAGGATCAAAGCGTGCTCTGGTCTATGATTTCATGCCTAATGGCTCACTTGATAAATATATTTTCTGTAAAGAAGGAAGTGTCCAGTTAAGTTACGAGAAAATATATGAGATATCTATGGGAGTGGCTTGTGGGATTTCTTATCTTCATCAGGGTTGTGATATGCAAATTCTGCATTTTGATATCAAGCCCCATAATATTCTTCTTGATGAAAACTTTATTCCTAAGGTTTCTGATTTTGGGCTAGCAAAACTGTATCCCATAGACCATAGCATTGTCACTTTGACCGACCAAAGAGGAACAATTGGATACATCGCTCCTGAATTGTTCTATAACAACCTTGGGGGGATCTCCCATAAAGCTGATGTTTATAGTTTTGGTATGTTGTTGATGGAACTAGCAGGCAGACAGAAGAATTTGAATCCAGAAGCTGGAAATTCGAGCCAAATATTCTTTCTTACTTGGGTTTATGATCAATTTGGGGAAGGAAAAGACATTGAATTGGAAAATGTCACAGAAGATGACAAGAATAAAGCAAAGAAGATGATCATAGTTGCACTATGGTGTATACAGCTCAAACCTTCTGATCGTCCTTCAATGAAGCGTGTAGTAAAAATGCTTGAAGAAGAACTTGAAGATCTCACAATGCCTCCAAAACTTTTGTTGTATCCAAATGAAACCCCAGTTGTGAATGAAAGCATGAATTCTGAGCAAGTCACATCATCCGATTATTCATCAAATGTCACAAGTGATTTCGATGAAATTAGCTTGTAATACTATATTGGAGAACAACTTATCTGATGAAAGATGTTAAGGAGACAAGTATTTTAATTTCATAATTGTTGTGGGTGTTTGAGTTCTTGTAAAGATGAGAATGAGAAAACTACTTGATTTTCTCTCTCGATTGAAGCAATCTCAAGGCACAACAATGGCATCGAGATCGCTGGGGAGCATTGCCATAAAGATCATTTTCAGAAATTCCAGAGAACTGAACCAGCATTCAAGAACCTGAAACCTCAGCGAAAATCATGGACATCAAGTAGTGAGACTTTAAAGGATTAAGGTGAGAAACCTGTGATTTGAACAATGGAGCGGAAGCGCATGGTTTGCGAATGATACCATGTTAGATTCCATGGTTGGCATCCATGGAAGTTCAGCAGAGAAATAGGCCAATAGAAATAAGGCAAGGAGGAAACAGAAAATAGCCGAAGAGAAGGAAGAATGAGAAAACTGAATTTTCATTTATGGAACTAGTAATTCATTTTAGAGAACCAATGGTCTATATATACAATAGTTACAGAGAACAACTCATTCATGACATAACTGACTATTTAACTAACTAGTTGGCTAATTCTGGTTACTTACGCAGCAAGTAACCTTGCTATCCCTTCTCTATCTGTAATACTATAAAAGGTGTAGACACCTTCTTACATCTCTCGTATATATCACTGGGACTATCATATAACATGGTTGGTCCAATTCTACTGTTCTTAAAATTTTCAAGTAGCATTTTTGAAAAAGAAAAGGATAAATTAAATCCCCTTACCTTATTTCACACTCCATTGTAAAAGGTTTGGATGGAGAGCCATTTATTAGCAAGGGCATTTCAGAATTCGTCATACACCCAGGTAGAGCTGGCATTTTCTTTGTTAAATGCTATATACCATTTGCTCATTCTTAATTTGTTCTTCGTCTTCATTTTATTCTTTGAGTGCATATTTATATGTCTAAATTGAAAATTAATTTGACGTTTGTGATTCTTCTTTCTATTCTATTTTCAAAGTTTCTAGGAATTGTGCAAGACTTTTTATATGGTAAGATGTCGAAGCTTTTTTTCCCTTCAGATTTTGGCATAGTTGTGCCTTTTACTCTCTTTTAAGTAAGTTTTTGGTAGATATGATTACATAAATTATAATGATATACCCAAACAGGAATGTACAGTCTAATAAGGTTTCGTGATACACGTGATATCTTGGACGAAGGATTGGACAAGCCCTATATAGCAATGGTAGGATGGTGTGGTCTATTATTATTTCTGTCATCTAGGGTTCTGTTTGGAGTTACATTGCTAGTTGTTCTATTGATCTACAATTGGCGAAGAAGACATTTATCGACCCATGTGAACATCGAAAATTTTCGGCATGATAATAACCTCGCACCCATAAGGTACTCATATAAAGAAATTAAGAAAATGACAACAAACTTCAAGGTGATGTTGGGCCAAGGTGGCTTCGGCTTTGTATACAAGGGAAAATTGCGCAGTGGCCCTCATGTAGCAATTAAGATGTTGAAAGAGTCCAAAGGAAGTGGGCAGGACTTCATTAATGAGGTGGCAACCATAGGAAGAATACATCATGTGAATGTAGTTCGACTTATTGGATTTTGTGTTGAAGGAACAAAGCGTGCTCTTGTGTATGATTTCATGTCAAATGGGTCACTTGATAAATATATTTTCTCTAAAGAAGGAAGTGTTCCCTTAAGTTATGAGAAAATACATGAAATATCTCTTGGAATTGCTTGTGGGATTTCTTATCTTCATCATGACTGTGACATGCAAATTCTACATTTTGATATCAAGCCTCATAATATTCTTCTTGACGAAATGTTTATTCCTAAGATTTCTGATTTTGGACTAGCGAAGTTGTATCCCACAGACCATAGCATCGTAACTTCGACTGATAATAGAGGAACAATTGGATACATTGCTCCTGAATTGTTTTACAACAACATTGGGAGAATCTCCTATAAGGCTGATATTTATAGCTTTGGAATGTTGTTGATGGAAATGGCGAACAGACGGAAGAATCTGAACTCGCAAGCTGAAAATTCGATCCAAATCTTCTTTCCAACTTGGGTTTATGATCAATTTAGTGAAGGAAAAGAAATCGAATTGGATAATGGCAATGAAGATGAAAAGAAAATAGCAAGGAAAATGATAATAGTTGCGTGTAGGAGAGATGCTTGAAGGAGAGCTTGAAGACTTGACAATGCCTCCAAAGCCTTTGTTGTATCCAAATGAAACAACTCCGGATGGCTCAACAATTGCCGCAAGTGATTTGAACGAAACAACTCCTAAATAATAACTTATTTAGTGAGAGAACTAAGGTTAATTAAGGAGTCGAGAGTTTTGATTTTACCATTATTGTGTAAAACAGTAAAATATTTCTTCGTAACCAATTGGTTGCTCACTGCAATCATATTTACTGTTCAAAACTATAGCTTTTTTTCCTGTCTAATTGTTAAACAATTGTTAAGAGTGTATTTTATATTTTTAAGAAAAATTAGATTCTAAACCCACGCGATGTGTACAGTAATTAGTAGTTGAAAACCTTTGTTATATGATATTGTAAGTAAGATCATATACCCAATGTATTAATGTCAAATACCTAAACGTTTGCATTAGTAACTCCCTAGAATATAGACCCTCATTGATTGATTATTTCCCTAGAATATAAACCCATACAATGCATGATATTAGTTAATTGAATAAAATCTATATTAATTTAAATAAAATATATTTATGTGACCGTTGACAACATTGATATCTTCCTCATGTTGTCAAATTGTCAATGTTAAGTTTAACATCTCTATACATTGACCATTGATTCTTTTTCATGGTAGAGATATTAATCTTAACATTGACAACATTATATTTGACATTACATAAAATTTAATAGAAAAATTCCTAGTCATAAAAACCCATTAGCATTAGAAATGGTCACACAGCTGCAACTAGTATCCAAAACGAAGAACCCATCACGCAATACAACTATTGCAAAATATTGTATTTACTATGCATAAACTAATTACATTTTAAGAACTGAGAAAGAGCTATCTTTATCTCATTCATGAATCATCTCCAGATCCAAATTTAGGCGCCTTGTTGGAGTTATTGTTCCTCTGCTAGTAGAATTCGTAGAGTCAAAAGGATTACGAGGTACCGTTAATTTAGCTATGTCTCCTTCTAGCATTTGTATGACAGCTTTGATGGATGGACGGTTTGATGGTTGCCACTGAATGCACCAAAGTCCTACAATTGCAATTTTCTTTGCAATTTTAATATCTTCCTCATCCTCAATGTCTACTTGTATATCTCCCCCATCAACCAAATTGTGCACCCATTCTGGGTACAAAATTTGGAAAGGTCCCTCATCTGCCATCTCTACATTCTTCCTGCCCCCCACCACTTCAAGGAGCAACATTCCATAGCTATAAATGTCCGATTTGTAGGACACATTCCCAAAGTTTCTTGAGACCACTTCAGGGGCAATGTAGCCCAAGGTTCCCCTAGCTGCAGTCATGGACACTGCACTCTGATTTTTGGAACACAACTTGGCTAGCCCGAAATCGGTAATTTTGGGTGTGAAGTTGTCATCTAGTAAGACGTTGTGGGGATTAATGTCAAAATGAAGGATCTGTTGCTCACAACCTTGGTGAAGATACTCAATGCCTCTAGCAACCCCAAGAGCTATTTGGTACAGTTTCTCCCAGCCTAGGAAAATATCCACGTTATCTGGTGTAGAAATGAAGTTGTGCAGTGACCCTTTTGGTAAAAAATCATAGACTAGTGCACGGTGGAATCCTTCGGCGCAAAAGCCAAGCAGGCGAACAACATTGACATGATGAATTTTTCCCATGGTTCCCACCTCATTGGTGAAATCTTTCCCTTCGTCCTCTATGTTATTGAGTATCTTCACTGCAACAACGATTTCTGAGGAGAGCACGCCTTTGAACACTGCACCGTGGGCTCCTTCACCTAACTTTTCCTTGAAACCATTTGTGATCCTCTTAATATCAAAATAAGAAAATCTAGTAGGTTTGAGTGCCCTGTAATCCTCCAAGAACTTCTCGATCCTTGCTCGATCTTCTCCTTTCATTCTAAAATAGTGACATATTTTAAAGGATGCTGTGACCACCACCAGCAACAGCAGAATTGAACCTACCACAACACCTATATATACACACACATCACGTGCAGGATGCAACATTAAATAAAGTTTTGCTCAACAAACTGTGGTGGGATTATAACCAAATTAAGAAACAAGTAGACTAAACATAATTAGTGTGTCTCTAACCTGTAGCACCCAAGAGTACTTTGACATTGACTGTCCTATGATGGGGCACGAAGCATTCAACTTCACCGTTAGTGCCATTGTTCTTCAGTCTACAATGCTTGCCTTTTTTTTCACACTCGCCACAATTTGGTTTCGACCACCATAAATCCAGAAAATTTAACTCCAGGCTATATGCATAATGGAAGGTTGAGGAAATGTCGAACATCTTGGTGCAGGACATGAGCTTGGAGTTGAGGAGTGTATCGGTGTCGTCAGCAGCAATGATGGGGCAGGAGAACTGTTGTGGCGAACAATTGAAGAAGGATATGTCAAATGGATTGTTCTGATCCCATTCAAATTGGAAAGGAGAAATAGAAGTTTTGGTGAGTTTGAGAAACTTGCTGGGAAGGCAATTTTGAGGGTCAGAGACCTCAAAATAGTTGTATTCATATTCTATGCGAGTGACATGGAATTTGATTGGAACGGGAACAGCAGAGAACTCAAACAAGGTGTCCTGATTATTAATACAAGTTAGATCAAAACCAGGATAACCACAGTGAGGGGGTTCCTTGTCTTTAAGACGAAAAGGAAACCGAATTGGAGGGCCATGAGGTCCGCAGCTGAGTCCGCCACACTCTGAATCTTGATTGTCGTGGCAATCCCCTATGCTGTTAAGCAGAAGAAGGATTATCGTGATTAGCAATGAAATGGAATCACCACTCATCGTGACTTGTGGGAGATACACTTTGAGGATGCAACAGTGATCAAGTTTTCTGGTATAAATTGAGATCAGAGATTTTGGTGGTTGCTACTAAGAGTTAAGAGGTTAGAATAGGAGTATTATTATAGCAATTCTCGGGCACGGTAGACTTAGAAGTCATGATAATGGCAAATTCAGTAATATAATTTGTCTGAGTTAAGCAGGAAATAACTCGGCTGCTGCTGCTGTTGCATTATTGTTAGGATTAAACCAAGCAAAATTAACCCATACACCCAAATATCTCATTTGAAATGTCAAAGAAGAATACTGCACGGCTGCACCACCCATTTGCTCAAATATTGCGGCTCCCAACATTGAATTTGTAGCAAATGAACTTGTTGAATAAGCAATCTTTTATTATGATTTTATTCAACATGAAAGGCAATTCCCGGTGTGGGTTTTGATATCATCCATCAATTGGGGAAAGTTGAAAACAATTATTGTTTCTGTGGGAAAGCGAAGTTTCCAATGAATGTGATTACAGCTCTCACTATCTGAAGAGCAACTTCCAAGAAATAAACATCCATCATTTTCATTTTATTTGCGTTCAAACCACGTTCCTTTCTTTAAACACACCCAGCTTTTGCGCACTCTCTTTCGAGCCTTTTCACCCCAACCTCAATCGCAAATGAAGATGGTTTGGGTGGGATTATGGGTAGTTTTGGTGTCGATTATGTCAGTACCTCACCAAAGCCAGAGCAAGAGTTGCGTTTCATCATGCGGCAAGATTACCAACATAAGGCATCCATTCAGATTGAAAGACGACCCGCCCAACTGCGGCAACAGCAGTTATGAACTCAAATGCGTCAACGACGTGGCAGTGTTGCGCCTATGGCAGGAAGCAGAGTACCGCGTCCAGGCAATCAACTACAACAACTACACGATCAGGCTTGTGGATCCCAATATTCAAGAGGCTGATTGCTCCTCCATCCCTCGCTATTTCTTGTCCGAATACAATTTCAGTATATACGATCATTATTATGACACTCATCTGAATGTGGATCTATACCATGCCACTCAATTGCAAGGCCCGTCTCACTGGTTCGACTCTGTGGACCTATTTGAGCACATAATTTACATGAGCTGTAACACTAGAGTGAGCGAATATTGTCCTCATGTCGACAAGAATACCTCCACCTGCTTGGATTTGAACACATACGTTGCTGCCGGGGACTTGAAAGCCACGGGAAGGGGATGGAAGCCTGGCTGCCATGTCAAGTTAGTTGCTCCAACATCTGGCCTCTTTCAACTCCAGCACCAGCAGGCCTACATGGATTGGAACATATCGTACAGTGATATGCACAGGGCGCTGGCTTATGGATTTGAGCTCTCCTGGCTGCATGCTACTTGTCGTGATGAACACAACTGCGGAGCCAGACCTTGCTACTTCAACCCCACCTCTCAGGAGGTTCGCTGCACTTCCCCCACCTGTTCCGGTTCCGACTTCCCATCACTCCGCAGATGCGGTAAGAAAAAAAAACGAAATTATCCTATATTCTTTTTCTTATTTTTCTGCTCTTTTATTATTATTATTATTATTATTATTCACCTCATATTCTGATTTTTAAACTTATTTTATTTAGATCTAATTTTAATATGTAATTAAAAATTATTTATATTATAATCTATTAATTTAGATTTCTGAAGTTAGATGTCCTCATTTTTTAAAAGTAAAGTGAAATGGAATTCATTCTCATCTTGTTAATAAGGGATCTTTTATTTTACCCTCACTTCATCTTTTCTATTGTCTAATTATCTATATTCAAATAAATTATTCAAGATATTTGTATCATATAATAATTATCTTTTCTTTTTTAAAAAATAAGGCACATATATAATAATATAAACCATTAATAAAATTAAAGTGTTTATTGTAATATAATGTATATTCTTATATTATTTATTAATTCTTTGTCCTTATGTTTTAGGGATACGGAAACTTCGCAATTTCGCTGTAGGTACGTAAAGAGTTTCTTTCGTTTCTCTAAAGTTTTTCCTTACTTTTATTGTTCACAGTGGGATTAAATTGTGAATCATTAGGACGTTTGTGATTTTTTATTTTGGTTCTAATTTCAGGTTTTTTGGTTCTTGCGCGTGCCTTTTTAACCGGTAAGATTTCAATAGCATTATTAAATAATTAATTTGACGTTCAATTTACCCCCTAATAATTTTATTTTCATATCAATTTAGTCAGAGTTTTTTTTGTTACTTTGATTTAATCATAGCATTTAGTTTCATAATAAAATTCCCCCAGTTTGTAATCATATTTGACTCACATAAAAGTAAGACTAAATTAATGTTAAATTTTTTAACGTTAGGACAAATTGGTGTGAATTTTTTTTTTAAAGAAATGGACAAATTGGTATGAATTTTATTTTAAGAAATGTCAAAATAAAGATATTAGAATAAATATGATTATGAGTTTAAATTTCATGTATTATCAATTTAAAAGAGTTTTATATTGCCATTCAATCAATTGTAGTCATGTAAACAAAATTAATTTCTTTTTGAGATAATGAATATGAAAGTCAACCATTTTTTACTTATATATAGTAGCATGTAAAACTCTTACACTAACCCTAATAATTATGTTGTTCCAGTTTTACACACACAAATGGATTATTACTTCTGTGAAAAATCTTCCTCATTTTTAACCCCATAACAAACACATAGTCTTATGTAAGAAATTTTCTAGCCGCATATTTACATGAGTCAAAACTAAGAGCATATAGTTGAAGTGATAGATTATAAATTTAAAATTAGTGATGAGCTCTGATACCATGACAGAATGATGAATATGCAGAGTAATTGAGAGTGAAAAATCTATTATTGAATGAAGGTATAAAGCCTTTTATAGTTTACAGAGATAGCTTGCAGTGCAAGCAAGCTTAGCTAACTAACTTTGCAACTAACTCAATAAAACTAACTTAGCTAATTTTCTATTATTATCCAAACCATAACTACTTTGGATGATTTTGATCATCTAATAGTATGTATACCCATACAGGAATGTACAGGCTGATTAGGTTTCGTAACGACGATGTGGACCCAAATTTGGATCATGTCGATACAGCAAAAGAAGGATGGTATACTCT
>QANU01077325.1:101392-150581 GCA_003254905.1 Nissolia schottii | reverse complement strand
AAAAAAAAACGGGTCGGGTCATAATTTGGGTCGAGTCGTGGGTCGGGTTGAGTTTTGGGGGGGTTATGCCACGTGGCGCACCGCGTCAGTGCTACGTCAGCCCAGTCAACCCTCACCCCACCCCAGGGACTAAAACCTAATTTTACAATTTTACAGGAACAAAAACTTTTATGCAGGGACTAAAATCAAACTTTCTAATTTTACAGGGACTAAAAACATAATTAACCCTTTAAAAAATGGGAAGATAAAAGAATTCATTTGGGTTTTGCAACTCCGTTAAAACAGTTTCACTTTAATTCGAATTCTACAACTTGTAAATCTTTTACCTTAATCCATAAGAGTCACTTTCTTAATACACTTCACACTAATGGCAAAGTCAATAGCATTTATAACCATAGATTGGTCCTACATTAATAAAGAATGTAACAACTGCCATGATTTGATGTCTCAAATCTAACAATCTCATGTTTTTCCCCGTAGATTTTCAAGTTCATTACAAGCATCCTCATTCATATCTTTCACCTTTATAATCTTTGAGAACATGTAATACTCTACTCCCCCAAGCAGTGAATGACCATTCAGTGAATCTTTGGTTTCACTTTCTCTTCCACTGATTTTGAGTAAGATTAGGATGTTTTGACATCAAATTAGTTTATGTCATCAAATTTAACATTTAAAAAATTAAAAATTATCAAATTAAACCAACAAAAAAGAAAGAAAAAAAATTTCAACTTTTGGAAAGCATTTTTCTTCCTCTCTTCTTTGTGTGTTTAAAATGCAATTCAAAGTATGAACCAATATCTCTTAAGATTTGCAATGCAAATCTTATTTTTCTTTCTATTGTTAAAAGTTGGTTCCTACAAAAATAGATTGTTTCCTTGAAAAGTAGTAGTTTTTTAAGCCTTCCAATTTGGTAAGTGTTTTTAAGCATGGAGATGTTCAAATTTCTAACAGCACTCTGTTAGTGCTGTAATGCACTCTACGAAAGCAATGTAAAGAGACTACAAGCAACAGTTCAAAATTCAAAGACATTAATCTAAAAATATAAATTAAGGATTTTCCAAAATCAAAGGATGGGAGTACAGTGTGCTTTAATTTAACCTACGGAACCATGTGCAAGAAAAAAATGTACTTCAACCTCCCTGCAAGGCATGCATCAAACACAGTACTCTATAGAGATGTTAATCTTAACATTGACGACATGATATATGGCGTTACCTAATCATAAAAATTTAAGCAACCCATGTAGTGTTAGAAATTGTGATATAACCGCAACTATTATCCAAAACAAAGAACTCATCACGTGAACAAACCGTAACCGCGAAGAAAATTGTAACTAATGGCCTTTTCTTTGCAGATGAATTTAAGCGTCTCAATATGTCCCTCCCCTCTCTGTAGTTAGATAAGTTAGTTACTGTGTTATGTAACTTGTGCTACAAGCAAATGCAGAACCATGTACAAAAGCCACATTGGCTAGAGAAATGAGATGAGAATTCATTTTCAATCCTTCTGTTACAAATAATTGAAATTCTTTGCTTTTTCTCTTTTAACATAACTAAAAATAGCAAATTTTCACATGAAAGAATTCATTCTCTATAAACATGCACTCTCATTTCTTGACTAGAGAAGCATAGCCAAATTCTTTACCAGCGTGCAAATTTACTTACTAGAGATACTTTAAAGATCTGATCATCTTATGAAAAATTCAAGCACAGTCAAGAAATTAATAAATAATTAGAATAAGCAAACACAAACCTGCACCTACTAATTAACATAATCCTTCGACTACCAGTTTCCTGGTATATGCTAATTCAAAAACTTAGCTTGAGGATATATGACTATGAGGCATACATATAAATTCTGCAGAAGAATTGTTAAGCACATCTCATTTGGCAGACGGTCAACAGCGACCACAACAATTTGTGACAGTTTGTCAATAAGATATTGCTCAGTAATTCATGTGCCAATTACAACTGTGTGTTCATTCATTCGAAAATGGAAAAACAACTACAACGCCATGATGCCGGAGATCAAGGTACCATACCTATTAACAAACAAAGCAACTATCAACAAACAAAGCAATGATAACAGAGTCAAAACTATGAAAACCCAATGATAGACAATGGCCATGCTTAGCTAGGCAATCCACACATGAGTTAGCTTCCCTGTAGAAATGCCTCACATGAACTTCCCAATCTTTATCAAGAATGTTGCGAATCACTTTAATCAAAGTGGAACAAGGATGGTTGGGAACCGGGGGATACTGATTGAAATCCACCACGCACCTTGAATCCAGTTTAAGAATCACGGCTGAAAACTCTGAAGGACCGCCCAACAAAGCCACCCTAGAGTTTAGCAAGAGTGGTAGAACAAAACAAGATTATAATTGAAGGCAGAAATTAAGTTACCATGATGCTTCCTTAGAATCCCACCATAAGTAAAAGAGGTATTTTCATTTGTCACAGAGCCATCCACATTCAACTTTCAGGAGAAGGGGTTAACAAACAATATGCCGAGAAACGAATTGAGAAACCTTTATCCACCACCTCGAGAAAGAGAGAGTAATCCTTGGCCAACGGCACATTTGAACAATAATATGGTAATATATTATTACTTATTAATTTACGATTTTTCAAGAAAATCAAAACATAAAATAGTTTCTATTTTAATTTCATTTAAAATTTTCCTTCAATTATTTTTTTTTGAAGTGGAAGACCTTTTAATTTGTTTATGTAAGAGAAGTGGAAAAAGGCAAAGATTTTTCTTTTAAACTTAAAAAAGGCAAAGACAACGTCACAAGATTAAAAATGTTTGCTTCACCACCTTGATTATCTCCGCCATGAGAAAGATATATATTGGGTGGGTCTCATTGGTTATCTCAATTGAATTACCTTGTTTCAAGGCAATCACAGTTTTTTTTGGATTCATAGAGTTTATTATTACTATTGAGTATCGAATTTGAGAGCTAAGATGACAAAACCTGTGTTCGGAGGAGCAACAATAATGCTTCAAAATTAGTCAATCCCAATAGTAATAAAGTCTGATTACGCGTGTAAGGAAAAAAATTCATCATTAAATACAGAAAAAATCACACTCGTCACATAACTTTTAGTAAATATAAATTAGTCTTACAACCACTAATAAATATCCAAAACATACAAGTGATCATACAAGGACAACTGCAAAATACTTGTAAAATACTATGCATAAACAAAGTTTTTTTTAAAAAAAAAATAAAAAATCTATATAGACAAGTATCTTTCTTTCATTCTTGAATCACTTCCAACTCTAAATTCATGCTTCTTTGAATGATTGTTGTTCCTGATGTACTAGTAAAACTCATCGAACTAAATGGATCATGGGGAAGTGTTAATTTGTCTCCCTCTCCCTCTAGCATTTGTAGTATAGTTTTTATGGATGGACGATCCACTGGATGCCACCGAATACACCAAAGTCCCACAATTGCAATTTTCTTCGCAATTTTGACATCTTCCTCATTCTCAATGAGTACATGGGTATCCCCTCTATCTAGCAAATTATGTACCCATTCTGGATATAAAACTTGGAATGGTCTCTCAACTGCTATCTCTACATTCTTCCTCCCTCCAACCATCTCAAGGAGCAACATTCCATAGCTATAAATGTCTGATTTGTAGGACACATTCCCAAAGTTTCTTGANGGTGCAATATAGCCCAAGGCTCCCCAGGTTGTTGTCATTAAAACCGCACTCTGATATTTGGAACACAATTTGGCCAGCCCAAAATTAAAACATGCAGGTTGCAGCATTAATATAATTTTTATCGACTGTTTTACTGGGATTGAAGCCAAATTTGGGAAAAGACTACATATGATCAATTTGTCTCACCTGTAGCAACTAAGAGTACCTCATTGAGTGGCATATGATGGCCCACAAAGCATTCAACTTCTCCTTCTTTGCCATTGCTCTTCAGTTTACAATGCTTGCCATTTGTTTCACACAGACTACAATTGGGTTTTGACCTAAATCCAGGAAATTTATCTGCAGGCCCTGTGTGTCACCGAAGGATGAGGAAATCTCAAACAACTTGGTGCAGGATACAAGGTTTGAATTGAGGAGTGTTTCAGTGTCGGAAGCAACATAAATGGGGCAGGTGAACTCATATTGCGCATCGGGGGAACAATTGAAGAAAGTGAGGTCATGTAAATACTGATGCTGCTCATCATCCCTTTGGAGTTGGAAAGGAGAAATTGTAGTATTGATCAGTTTGAGAAATTGGTTGGGAAGACAATTTTGTGGGTCAGAGACGCTAAAATAGTTGTATTCATATTCTATACGAGTGACTTTGAATTTAATTGGAACGGGAAGAGCAGAGATCTCAAACAGAGTGTCATGAGTATCACTACTACAAGTTAGATCAAAACCGGGATAACCACAGTGCGGGGGCTCTTTGTCTTTAAGACGGAATGGAAATTGAACTGGGGGGCCATGGCGTCCGCACCTGTGTCCGCCACACACCGAATCTTGATTGTGCTGGCACGACCCCATACTGATAACCATAAGCAATATCATGCTCAACAATAAAAGGGTATAACCTGTCTTGGTAACTTATGGCAGATACCCTTCAAGGATGCAACACAGCTCAAGTTTTCTGGTATAAATTGAGATAAAAGCTATTGATGGTTACTGATTAGATGTCAGCAATTTTTGGGTAGACTTAAAAGTCATGCTAGCGGCAAGTCTGTAATATAATAACGTAGTTTGTCTGAGTCAAACTAGAAACAAGACCTGACTGCCCTATTTTAAAATGTGTTTGAAATTTTCAACACAATTATTGTCTCGTTTTGAACTACCACTGTCTTAGCTAGGCGAACTTCCGGGAAATAATGGATGAAATTATTATGTTCAACTATTCTTTCTAAATAGTATATAAAATTAATATTCGTCGAACCAGGAAAGCGCGTGATTACGTATGGTGGTTGCAAGAGTTTACTTTGATGCTTGGGGAAAAGGAAAGAAAAGAGTGAACTTACGGAGCCGCGAGTGAAAGATGGTTTCAGCGTTCATCTGTTGGGCCGTTTTGGTGTTGGCTATGGTACCTCACCGAAGTTGGGGTAAGCAAGAGAGCCAGAGTTGTGTTTCATCATGTGGCAAAATTACCAACATAACCCATCCATTCCGACTGAAAGACGACCCCAAAGGCTGCGGCGACCCCCGTTATGAGCTAGAGTGCATGAACGACGTAGCAATGTTGCGCTTAAAGGAGGCAGCAGCAGAGTACTACCATGTACAAGCAATCAATTACAACAACTACACAATCAGACTTGTGGATCCCAGTATTCAAGAGGCCGATTGCGCCTCCATCCCTCGCCACTTCTTGTACAAATTCAATTTCAGTGATTTCTTAAACCTGTACGAGGATGAAATTATTGCTCCTTCTAAACATATTGGGAATGCGGTGGATATATATCATGCCACTCAATTTCTGGGCCCAAATGAGGATGACTTTGTACCCCTATTTGAGCATGTAATGTACATGAGCTGTAACAGTCCAATATTGAGCGAATTACATCCAAGCTGCTTGGATTCGCATACATACGCTGTTGCTGGGGACTTGGATGCCGCAGGATGGGGATGGAAGCCTGGTTGCCGCATCAAGCTAATTGCTCCAACTTCTGGCTTGTTTCATCTCCAACAACACCACCCTTACACAGGGTGGGGCATTGCGAGTACCGAATATACCAGTATTCAGAATGCAACATCCAACATTTCCTACAGTGATGTTCACAGGGCGCTGGTCTATGGATTTGAGCTTTCCTGGCTGCATGCTACTTGTGATCGCTACTGTGGATCCAGACCTTGCTACTTCAACCGCAACACTCACAAGGTTCTCTGTTATTCCCTCTGTTCCTATCCATATTCACTCCGCGGCTGTGGTTAGTAACATGTATTCTTATTCTGATTTTCAACTTTTCACTTCATATTTTGATAATTACTTTAAGAATAGCACATGATAACTTACTTAATTCTTTTACCTTCTGCTTTAGGGATTTGGAAACGAATTCGCAGTTACACTATTGGTACGTAATGAATTTCTTTCATATTATTAACACACGACATGGAAAAAAATGGGGGGCAGTTGGGTGAGGGTGAGAGTGAGTGGGAATTTCTTTCAAGAGTTAATGTTGTTTGAACCAAGTTAACAAAACCGGACCAGACATGGAACGGTTGAGGTTAAGGGATTAACTGTGAATTAATTTGATGTTTTTGATTTTATTCTTTGACTGCATAACTCCGTCTTAATTGTGAATTAATTTGACGTTTGTGATTTTATTTTGTTCTATTTTCAGATTACCTGCATTCTTTTTTGTACGGTAAGATCCCAGCCCTTTCTCTCATGCTCTCTTCAATTTTTGTCATGAACCTCTCATTCCTTTCTTCTGAGAAAGAATTCTTCTTTTGCTGTGATTAATTAAGTTATAATAGTTTTATTTGGAGCATTTAGTGAACTGATTGGTTATAACTTATAGTGGTATACTCGTACAGGAATGTACAGCCTACTAAGGTTTCATAATAAAAATGATATCTGGGACACAGATTGGCGACATTTCAAAACAGCAATGGGAGGATGGTATACTCTATTATCAGTTATGGCAGCTAGGATTCTGTTTGGGGTTACATTGCTAATGGTGCTATTGATATATAAATGCCGAAGAAGACATTTATCAACATATGTGAACATTGAGATGTTTTTGCAAGATAATAGCCTCATGCCCATAAGGTACTCATATAAAGAAATTCAGAAGATGACCAAACACTTCAAGGTCAAGTTGGGCCAAGGCGGCTTCGGCTCTGTATACAAGGGTAAATTACGTAGTGGGTCTCAGGTAGCAATAAAGATGTTGAAAGAGTCCAAAGGAAGTGGGCAGGACTTTATTAATGAGGTGGCAACTATAGGAAGAATACATCATGCGAATGTAGTTCGTCTTATCGGATTTTGTGTTGAAGGAACAAAGCGTGCTCTTGTGTATGATTTCATGTCAAATGGGTCACTTGATAAATATATTTTCTCTAAAGAAGGAAGTATTCCCTTAAGTTATGAGAAAATACATGAAATATCTATTGGAATTGCTCAAGGGATTTCTTATCTTCATCATGGTTGTGACATGCAAATTTTACATTTTGATATCAAACCCCATAATATTCTTCTTGATGAAAAGTTTATTCCTAAAGTTTCTGATTTTGGACTGGCAAAATTGTATCCCATAGACCATAGCATCATAACTTTGACCGACAAAAGAGGGACAATTGGATACATTGCTCCCGAATTGTTTTACAATAACATTGGGAGAATCTCTCATAAAGCTGATGTTTATAGTTTTGGTATGTTGTTGATGGAACTGGCAGGCAGACGGAAGAATTTGAATCCAGAAGCTGGAAATTCGAGCCAAATATTCTTTCCTACTTGGGTTTATGATCAATTTGGGGACGGAAAAGAAATTGAATTGGAAAATGACGCAGAAGATGACAAGAATAAAGTAAAGAAGATGATCGTAGTTGCACTATGGTGTATACAGCTCAAACCTTCTGATCGTCCTTCAATGAGGCGTGTAGTAGAAATGCTTGAAGGAGAACTTGAAGATCTCACAATGCCTCCAAAGCCTCTCTTGTATCCCAATGAAACACCTGGTGTGGATGAAAGCATGAATTCCGATCAAATCACATCATTAAATTATTCAGCAAATATCAAAAGTGATTCGGATGAAATTAGCTACCAGTAATACTATATTGGAGAACAGCTTATCTGGTAAGAAATGTTAAGGGGACAAGTATTTTAATTTCGTAATTGTTGTGTAAAATAGTAAAATGTTATTTATAATAACCAGATAGTATTTAAAAAGTCAACATGACGTCTGGGTTCCATCAATATTACAGTGTGAGAGACCTAATGTTTCTTTGATATGTTTTCTATTTTATTATTAGATTTCAATAGTTTTTCAAAGCAGATAATTAATTTGGTAGCACTGTTTGGTCTCTGACTCGTGCGAATCTCCCTCGCGTTCACCATGACCCGCATTGTCGCGCACCTCTTTCCCCTAACTCGTGTGCCCACATCCATTCTGCCAAGTTTTCAATCAAACTCTCTCTGTATCCATGGCTTTCTTCCTCCTGGAAGATTAATCTTCCTGCGAGCTTCTGCGAAACTTGTGCTCCCAAGTGCGCGAACATGTTAATCAACACCTTCTACTCCATTCTTCGTTGTGCCGTCGAGGTGCTCGAATATGGAACCCTTGTTACTCCAATCATGGCCGATTTCTTCATTCCGATATGAAATTTATTTCTCTCTCTCAACCTTTGTCAGCATTTTTTGTCATTTCATTATTATCTCATTAAAATTTGTCTATTAGTTGCATTTTAGGGTTTTATTGTTGGGATTTTTCCAATTCCCCTACTATTTATTTCGCAAATGCTCGTCACTGTGTATCGAGAATTTGTTGATTGGTGAGATAATTTTCGTATTCTGCATTTAACATTCTGTGTTATATATATAGATTCTGTGCTGTTGCTGAAATTTATATTTGTATCGCCATTGTTACTAGCACTAAGGAGTAACACTCACAGCATGCCGTGTTTAATCCAATACTATTTAATCCAATTCTATAATGCTTCACATTTGTGGAGAATTGTTTTTTGGAAACTTTTCATAAAGTCACTTTTAAGACCATTTTAGGGACGAAGTAACATGCATGTTAAACTTGGACAAAAAGTGAGGTAATAGTTTATTGGATTTTGTTGTTAAAGATAAGCTTTAGATTGGAATAAAGCTGTGGGGATGTGGATATTTTGTTTTTCAAAAGTTATCTAAGTAAATTCATGCTGTGAATGCCAATTGCATGGTTTATATTATATCAAAGAGTCCCGATTTTTGCACATGGTAGTTGCACACCCAATGTATATAAGGCTCACTATTGTGGAGCCTTAAAAAAAGGAAAAAATCATCTCACATTCTCATCCAATGTGCTTGTGGCCACGCTCATGCATTTAATCAGTTTCTCACACACGCAGCCTAACCATTTCTTCCTCCTACAATCATAACCCTCTCTTCTTCCTCTTAATTCTTTTTCATCACCAGTTCATCTTCTTGTTTCCTCTGCTACTACATTATTCAACCATTCCATCAATCCACATTTTTCTCTCTTTTTGTTATTTTTGTTTGCGATCACAACCTTTTTATGTTATACTTTTTTTTTCCTCTTTGCTTCGATCATGTTTTTAAGATGCATGTAATGGTTGTATTTGTGTAACATAAAAGATAGGTTTGTATATATAATATGGTTATGTCCATCTTTGTAAGGTTTATACATATAGAGAGAGAGAGAGAGAGAACAATTAGGTCATGTTGTTTAATAAGGTTATGTCTGAGTTCACGAAAATGTTATATTTGTATATTTAAATTAGTTGTGTCTAAAACAACAAAAATGTTAGATCTTTTAGTTTTGTAAGGTTGTGTCTATTTTTACCAAATGATTGTGTATAAGTATAATAAAATGTTATGTCTCGTTATCTATCATGGTTATGTCTGTGTTTGCTAGTTGGTTTTGTTTGCGATTATAATCTAATTATAATACACATGTTCACAGATATTGTATTAAAAAATATTAATTCCTCACACTAAATTATATAACACATCAACATGTCATATTAATTTATGTTGTAAAAATTATCAAAAAGAAAAAAATTTAATAGAAGGTATTTTACCTCATGAGTGATATGTGAAAAACTACCTTAAGTTACTCATAAAGAGACTCTTTTGTGAATTCTAAGATTTATGAACCCAAGGGAATTTAATTAGGGTAGGGGCCAAATGAAATATTCAATAGAACGAGGACAATTGTGAGTGCTCAAGAAATCATCAAAGATAAATCAGTAAATATGGGGTCTGCAATTGCTGGATTGCGAACTTCATTTTAACTTGAAACTTGCTAGATCAATTACATAAATAATAAAATCAATATACAACAGCAACAAATGTCCAAAACAGATAAGTGAGCATACGACTATTGCAAAATACTTGTCACTTATTTATATAGAAATAATTGTTTTTCTTTATGGAATCTATAAATGACTATTTTCACTTCATTCATGAATCACTTCCATCTCTAAATTTAGACACCTTGTTAGAGTTGATGGTCCTCTACTACTACCAATAAAACTTGCCGTGTCGAAAGGATAACCAGGCACTGTTAATTTACCTTCGTCTCCTTCTAGCATTTGTATGACATTTTTGATGGACGGACGGTTTGATGGATGCCACTGAATACACCAAAGTCCAACAATTGCAATTTTCTTTGCAATTTTAATATCAACTTCATCCTCAATGTGTATTTGTGTATCTCCCCCATCAATCAAATTGTGCACCCATTCCGGGTACAAGATTTGAAAAGGTCCCTCAATTGTCGTCTCCATATTTTTCTTCCCTCCTACCATCTCAAGGAGCAACATTCCATAGCTATAGATGTCTGACTTGTAGGACACATTCCCAAAGTTTCTTGAGACAACTTCAGGTGCAATGTAGCCCAAAGTTCCCCTGGCTGCAGTCATTGACACCCTGCTCTGATTTTTGGAACATAACTTGGCTAACCCAAAGTCAGTAATTTTGGGCGTGAAGTTGTCGTCTAGCAAGACATTGTGAGGATTGATGTCAAAGTGAAGGATTTGTTGCTCACAACCTTGGTGAAGATACTCAATGCCTCTCGCAACACCGAGAGTAATTTGGTGCAGCTTCTCCCAGCCAAGGAAGATGTCCCTGTTGTCCGGCGTGGAAATGAAGTTGTGCAGTGACCCTTTGGGAAAGAAATCATAGACAAGAGCACGGCGGAATCCTTCGGCGCAGAAACCAAGCAACCTAACCACATTGACATGGTGGATTTTACCCATTGTTCCCACCTCGTTGGTGAAATCTTTCCCATCATCCTCTGTGCTGTTGAGAATCTTCACAGCAACGATGATTTCTGAGGAGAGCTTGCCTTTGAACACAACACCGTGGGCTCCTCCACCTAACTTCTCCTTGAAACCATTAGTGATCCTCTTAATATCAGCATAAGAGAATCTAGTAGGCTTGAGTGCCCTGTAATCCACCAAGAACTTCTCGATCCTCGCTCGATCTTCTCCTTTCATTCTAAAATACTGACAGGCCTTTAATAATGCAACAAGCACCAGCACCAACAACAATGAACCAAATGTCACACCTGCAATAGATAAAAGTATCTTCTTGACTGGCTTGGGATGGCTTAACTCCTCAAAGCATTCAACTTCACCTCCAGTGCCATTGTTCTTCAGCTTACAACCCTTGCCCTTCATTTCACACTGACTACAATTTGGTTTTGACCACCGTAAGGCCAAGTAGTTGTCCACGAGGTACGGCGCCCGGCCGAAGGTTGAAGAAATGTCGAGGATCTTGGTGCAAGATACGAGGTTAGAACTGAGAAGTGTGTCCCCGTCGTTAGCAGCAAAAATGGGGCAAGAGAACCGATATTGCGCATCGGGAGAACAATCAAAGAAAGACATGTTATACAATTGCTGCTGCCCCTTATGATTCTGATATGTGATGAAATGAGATTGAAGGGAAGTAAGGTTTATTTTGAGAAACTGGCGGGGAAGGCAATGCCCTGGGTCATAGATTTCGAAGTAGCTGTTTTCATAATCTATGTTAGTGACACTGAATTGAATTGGAACGGGAAAAGCAGAGATCTCAAACAGAGTGTCACGGGTATCAGTATTACAAGTTAGGTCAAAACCGGTATAACCACAGTGAGGGGGCTCCTTGTCTTTAAGACGGAATGGAAACCGAATTGAAGGGGCATCATGTCCGCACTTGTGTTTGCCACACCCCGAATGATCTTGATTGTTTCTGCACCAAACCATCCTGCTGCTAACAAGAAGAAGCCCTTGCATTGTCCACAACAAAATGGAATATCCGCTCATTATTGTAGTAATTCACGACCAGGGTTGCAATTTTGGAAGAGATAAAAGAGCATTCCCTTTTGAAACCATATATATAATTGAGGTTGTCAATTATTTTAAATGCTTCAGATTTTCAGAATCTAAAATTGTTTTGGGGAAACTTACCAGAAAGTCATTTTTATCAAGACTATATTTAGGGACGAAGTAAAATGCATGTACGCATTTTAAACATGGACAAAAAGTGAGGTAATAGTTCATTGGATTTTGCTAGTAATTATAAGAGCTAAGCTTTAGATCGGAATAAAGCTGCGGAGACGTGTATATCTTTTGCAAAAGCTATCTTAGAAAGTAAATCCATGTTGTGAATGCCACTTGCATGGACTATATCAAAAGATTAAAATTGGTATGCTAGCTTTAATATTGCTTTTAGCTTTATCAGAAAAGAAAAAATTGCTTTGAGCTCTTTCTTTACCAACAAAGTTAAAGAAGCGTAAACGTGACATTTGCATCACCACTCATCAACCACACAACTTTAAAATTTTGTAGGACATGGACAATAAATAAATATTATATATATATATATATAATTTAATATTTATTATATATCTTAATATTTTTATATTAAATTATACATTTTTAATATTTTTTAAATCTCTTTTAAAATATTTTAAATAATTTTATGTGCGAATACTTATTAAGTTTTTAGAGTCCATATTATTATAACTTATTTAATATTTAAAATATCATTTGCTTAAACATAATTTAAATACGACTCAAAAACTTTAAAACATAAGTAATGCTAAACTTTTTAATTACTTTTATACTTTCAAACACACGTAACACACGTATCTTCATATACCTGTCAAATACAAAAGCACGTCTCACGAAATGTCTCTGAGTACATAAATAAAGGAGAGTCCATAAAGTCATAAACATTACTTTCTTTCCTTTATGTTTCCAAAGATGCGCGTTTAAAGCATTGATGTATTCGAAAAATTATATGATTTATTCTATTTTTAATTAGAGAACAGTTATCAACAAAGTGATTATAGTATTGGTGGTTTTTAGCAAAGCATATTGATGAATCGCAAAATGCAGGTGAGAATGGCTTCAACTGCCCACAATACTTGCTGGGTGGGACTGGGTTCATGGATAGTGTTGGTGTTGATTACCACGGTGCCCCAAAAAGGCTACTCCGCACAAACATGTAACGTTTCGTCATCCTGCGGCAAAATTACCAACATAACCCATCCGTTCCGACTGAGAGGCGACCCGGCCAGCTGCGGCGACCAGCGCTACGAGCTAGAGTGCGTGAACGGCGTGGCAGTGCTGCGCTTGTCACGTGGCGGCGCCGAGTACCACGTGCAGGCAATCAATTACAACAACTACACAATCAGGCTGGTGGATCCCAATATCGAAGAAAACATGGTCGTCCCTCGCTACTTCTTGTACATATTCAACTTCACCGATTTCTTGGACTATTACCACTACCGCATCCCTGGGGGTGATGCAGTGGATCTATATCATGCCGCCTCAAGGCTAACTCCAGACCCCAGCCACTACACGCCTCTGTTCCAGCATGTAATATACATGACCTGCAACCATTCTTCTTCCACAATTGCTGTTGCTTTGGACTTGAACGCCACAGGGTTCAGTTGGAAACCTGGTTGCCGAGTCAAGTTGATTGCCGCCACGTCAGGCCTCCAACACGCGCCATCGCGCGTGGGCTTTGATCAAGGGAGCAGTTATGGATACCCGGACGCGCCCCTTGTTTCCGAGGCTGATATTCAAAAGGCATTGGCTTACGGATTTGAGCTCTCCTGGCTGCACGCACACTGCCAACAGCATTGCCCATCCAGATCTGATTGCTACCTCAACCGCACCACCCACCAGCCTGTGTGTTTCCGGGAATGTGACGCCACCGGCGACTGCATAGGTGATCCAATCACTACAAATAACATTTATCTATTTTTTACTATATGTTGTTTATTCAGCTACCGCCTAATATTTCAATATTTCTTCTTTTATTTATATATAAAATAAATGTGTTAAATATTAGGGTTTATTGAATAAGTTATCTCTTCTCTTGCTTGGTGAGTGATCTACAGTAAAATGTCATTGCTCTCAAGGAACTTTAAGAATTGTTATTATGTATTATTTATGGTGTGTTTAAATTACAAAAATATTTTAATAAAATAAATTACAAAACTATATATAGTTGATAGGGTATGTAGTTCTGGCTTTACAACTGTGATTTTATTTTATTTTATTGTTTTTAGGAACTTGGTCGGCTATTCAAATCTGGGTTGAAGGTACGTAAAGAACATTAAATTCATGGGAATTTATTTTTTTGTCAGATAGAAAAACACAAATATTTAAATTAATTGTTCAAAATGTATGTGTTTTTCTCTCTCATAAGTCATAACAAGATTAAACATGATATTTAATGTGAGAGGAATAATTCCCTATATTCATAGTACTTCATTCTTGCACTTTTATGTCATGTTCCACCAAAAACTTTCTTATTAGATTAAGGAATTATTAATTATTATGTATTCTCAACTATATTCTTATTTATTATAACTTTTTACTATTGTATTAATTACATTGCAATTTTTCATAAGAGTAATTTAGTCAAAGCATTTGATTTTTTTTTAATATGTACAGATTAATTATTTTCTTAATTTGTATGTATTTGTCAGAAGTGACACATAAAAATGAACAAAGAGAGTATTACCAATAGAAAAAAAAAATTCTTGAATAGGCACGTGTTTAAGAATTTTTACTTAGTCACAACAAAAAAAATGAGTCTTTATGTACATTATTTAAAATATTCTCACGTGGTGGTGGGTTACCATTTGTGTGTGTTAATAAAAATTCTTAAGGAAAACCTTACCAATTGATCTATTCATCATACTGTATTTATTCATCCTTCTCATTTTCTGCGTCAGGATTTGTTTTATTAACTCTTAACTGACGTTCGTATATACATTTTTCTTCTTCAGGTTATCTGGTTCCGTATTTGCGAGGTGAGATGTCGACTCTTATAATATATATACACACACACTCTCTCTATGTTACATGGTTATTCAAAATTTTGGAGAAGTATTAGTATAGGTACATATTGGGTATGGGTATATTGTGGTATGCCCGGGTACGTATCCAATTTTTTTTTAAAAAAAAAATAGAAAGAGTACGACTCTGGTTACGCTGGGTACCACTGAGTGTGACTGATTACGGTTAGGTATGCCGCATGTACGCCAAATGACCAAAATTACATCGTTTTGAATGGTTTTTTTTATAAAGTTTAACTTATTAATCAAACTTTAATTAAAAAAAAATAATACCTTAACTCCTTTTTCAATCCTCTACATCTCATTCTTTAATCTGCACCATTGTCTCCGACGCGACCTTATCTTCGGCAATGCAACCTTGTTTCGACGAGCTCTAGTCCCTTTTTTTGCTATATTTGTTTAAAAGAAATGGAGANTATATATATATATATATATATATATATATTTAACATGCCCGTATCCCTATTTTTCAAAAAATTTCGTACGTCATACCTGTATCCATACCCGATACCGTACCTGTGTAACATAGTATGTAGGCACACTCCTCCTTTCCATGTTTATTTATTGGCGTATAATGAAGCGGAAAGATAATAATTGTTTTGGTGATATAACCGTGCAGGTATTTTTGACATCTCTATAGTTGGTTACAAGCAAATAGAGATTGGACGATATGTTTTAATATTTACCGGAGCTAGGGTTTTGTTTGGGGCTACACTCTTGGTTGTTCTTTTAACTTATAAATGGCATAGAAGACATACGTCTACGTATGCATATATTGAGAACTTTCTGCAAGATAATAATGACCTCATGCCCATAAGGTACTCATATAAAGAAATTAAGATGATGACGAAAGACTTTGAGGTCAAGTTGGGCCAAGGTGGCTTCGGCTCAGTATACAAAGGAAAGTTACGCAGTGGCCCTCTTGTAGCAATAAAGATGTTGGACATATCCAAAGGTAATGGACAAGAATTTATTAATGAAGTGGCAACCATCGGAAGAATACACCATGTGAATGTGGTTAGGCTCATTGGATTCTGTGTTGAGGGAACAAAGCGCGCTCTTGTATATGATTTTATGCCTAATGGTTCCCTTGATAAATATATTTTCTCTAAAGAAGGGAGCATTACCTTGAGTTATGAGAAAATATATGAGATATCTTTGGGTGTGGCCCAAGGAATTTCTTATCTTCATGAAGGTTGTGACATGCAAATTCTGCATTTCGATATCAAACCTCATAATATTCTTCTTGACGATAATTTTATACCAAAAATTTCTGATTTTGGATTGGCAAAATTATATCCCATAAATAATAGCATCGTTACTTTGGCTGATAAAAGAGGGACAGTTGGATATATTGCTCCCGAATTATTCTACAATAATATTGGAGGAGTCTCGTTCAAGGCTGATATTTATAGCTTTGGAATGTTGTTAATGGAAATGGCAAACAGACGAAGAATTTGAATTCACAAGCAGAGAATTCAAGCCAAGTATTCTTCCCCACTTGGATTTATGATCAATTTAAGAAAGGCAAAGAAATAGACTTAGATAATATCTCAAAAAGATGAGAATAACATAGTAAAGAAGATGATGATTGTTGCGTTGTGGTGTATTCAGCTGAAACCTCGTGATCGTCCATCAATGAAACAAGTTCTGGAGATGCTTGAAGGAGAAGTTGAAAGTCTTTCAGTGCCTTCAGAGCCTCTCTTGTATCCAGATGAAGGACTTCATTCAGTGTCATACCCAACAACATCAAATGACTCGGGAAGCTCTACAACTCAGTTAGATGGTGACACTTCCAACAATAATTTGTCGGAGCATTGCTCATTTTCCGAGATAAGTTTTAGTCTTCCTAGAGTCTAGTATTTAGCTTTCAACGTTGGTAGGTAAAACAATACTAGCTTCTTCTTAACCAGTTATTTTGATGAGTGATAGTTGCACCTCTTAAATTGTAAGTTTTTGTACTATGCTCAGTCTCGGGAGTGTTCCTCCTTTGAGCCAACAATTACAGATACAATGTAAGTTACTTTCTTTAGTCCTTTTAAGTCTTCAAGCACCATTTTGGTTGCAGAGGAATACTTGCCCACATGGGAAGTAAGGAATTGAAAAAAGTCTATCAAGATTTATTTGGTACACTATACACAATTATAAGCTGAAGAATACACGTGAACAAAAAAAATTTGAAACTCTAGTCGCTCGTATCCAAAAATTAGCTGTAGGATTAGTAGATGAACCAAAATGGTTGAGTAGCTCTTCCTATAAGAAAAATCTACCAAAGTGACATCAGACTTAGCTGCCTATTGCAGCAAAACGTGAAAGCTAGATCACCAATCCCATGTTGATCCCTTCTTTCTCTTTCTTCCCTCCAAGAATCTCACCTGGCTTTTCAAGCCAACTAAAACCAGGCCTCTTATGGACATTTCTCTCCTTCATCGCCTTCCTTACTTTCCCAACATGTTCCCAGTCACCTTCAGCAGCATAAATATTTGATAGCGTTACAAAGCCTCCGGGTCCTTTCAATTGCATTCTCATTATCTCATCGGCCATCATTTTAGCCAGATCTCTTCTTCCATGGATAGTGCACCCATTTAGAAAAGCTCCAGCAATTGACTCTGTGACCTGTATTGGCAGGGTTTTGAGAAGTTCGTATGCTTCTACGGTCTTTCCCGAGCGACAGAAGAGATCGATAACACAAGCATAATGCTGCAAGCTTGCCTCAATCCCATAACATTCTTTCATTGATCTGAAGATCTCTAAACCTTTTTGCACCAAACCACTATGGCTGCATGCTGAAAGAATACATGTAAAAGTAACTTCATTTGGCTGCATCCCTTCTTCATGCATTTTTCTAAACAGCTCCATGGAGGAACCAACCATGCCACACTTCCCATAGCAATCAATCATTGCATTCCATGATGCAACATTCTTACATGGAATCTTGTCAAACACATTTTGTGCATCTTTTAAATTCCCGCACTTTGAATACATGTCAATAAGAGCACTTGCAATGAAAACATTGACATCCAACCCCTTTCGTAATATATATCCATGAAGTTCTCTTCCGCATTTAACAGAGCCTGTCAAGCCACATGCAGGAAGCAGCGCCACGATGGTTACTGGATTGGGTTGAATCCCTGAAATCAGCATCTCTCGAAACAACTTAAACGCTTCCATGTCTTTATGACTCTGCACAAGACCAGAAATCAATGCATTCCATGCAACCACATCAGGAACAAACCCCGCTTTCTTCATTCTATCAACTAAATCCAAAGCCTTGCTGCTGTCTTTGGACCGGGCATACGCACCGATCATAGCATTCCATGTGAAATCATTCGGCTCCAATCCTTCCAACTTCATCCTCTCAAACAACATCATAGCCTGCTCAATCTTCCCAATGTTACAGAACCCGCTAATCATCGACGTCCAAGATGCAACATCTCTCACAGGCATTCCATCAAACACCTTACGAGCACACGAAACCCCACCGCATTTCGCATACATATCTATCAGAGCATTGGCAACAGAGACATCACCCTGAAAACCCAATTCACAAACCATAGCATGAACCTCCCTCCCCTTGTTCACATCCATTAATCCAACACATGCCTTAAGAACAACGGGAAACGTGAACTTGTTGCACAAATTCCCAAGCTCACGCATCCAGCTAAAATACAACAATGCATCATGGTAGTGGCCGTTATATGCCAAACCCAGAATCATCCAATTGAACGCAAACACATTTGGGCGTTTGGTTTTCGGGAACAGAAGCTTCGCCGATTTGAGGGCCCCACAACTAGCATACATTCCGACGAGCTTTGAACTGAGAGACAAGATGTTGGTGTTGGTTCCGGTGGTGAGCAACGTGGCGTGGACCTGCGTGCCTGGTCTCAAGGCTTTTGCCTTCAAGCATTTTTGCAGGCACAGAGCGAAATCGTTAGGGGACCATATCAAATGTGACACTGGCCAGCTTTTCATTTTTCCGATGATGTTTGAAAGCTTGGTCAAGAATGTTTGAAAGAAATTATTTAGTGAATTGGGCCTTTGCTTCCTTTCAAAGCCTATCAGTATTAGTTTTGGGCCTTTATTATTGGGCTTCACTGGGTTGCTGTAAATAAAAATGCGTTTGCCGGGAGTCGAACCCGGGTCTATTGCTTGGAAGGCAATTATCCTAACCGTTGGACTACAAACGCTGTTGATGGTAGGCTGCTGCCATAATAGTTTATATCTCCAACACACGATCGAGTATTTTACCCAAAAAATTCTCTTCATTTTCTCTAACAACATTTTTAATACAATTACAGTCAACTAAGTTTACTAGTGAGTGCCTAAACTTTTCAGTGTAAAAAAAAAAAAAAAAAAAAACGGAAAAAAGATTTACTAGTGAGTGTGACAAGTTCTCGCAATGGACTAGCTGTGAATAATCGCATATTTGGATTTTTGTCTGAAAATGTCCAAACCATATTGATATGAAAAACAAGAAAAAGTTAGAACTTATTAAAATGTTAAGTAAAGCATGAAACGTATCAAAACTAAAAGAATGCGTATAACATTTGTATTAGCTAGTCATCATAATGTGATAACAAGTGTCTCAGATTGTTGGAACTTTATGGCTCGGCAAAGATCATGATCAACAGAAATTAGGTAAATGATGTCGCAAGGCAAACGCCTGAGGTGTTGACATTGGTGTATGGTTCATGGCCTTTCTGTATGCACTCTTCCCAGCAATTTGTTTTTTTCATTTTTGTTAGCCATTTTTTTCTTTTCAATTTTATCCTTTTTGTCCATGCTGTAATCTGATTAAAGGACAACGTCATGGTTTGCATTTTCAAAGTCAACAATTGCCAGCTCACTGAAAGTTAATATTTAAAAAAATGGTTATTTTTTTTGTGCTCGACCCTCCATCGTGATCCAATTAATGGGTAACTGTAACTGTAACCTATCAGCTTTCTTTCTGTCCTATTTAATTTGAATTGTATTTTCTTATTATAACGCTAGAAAAATATAGTGGTATAGTTTAAATATATAATTTGTAATGATCATAAAGTCAACTCAAGCATACCTCATCTAACTCGATCGCATTTGCAATATTCTAATTAGAACAAGTCATCATAACTTAAGAAGTTGATTTAGTAATTAATTAGCAGTCAATGAGCATGCGATGTGTGAGTACTGATATATTGAAGGTTTGTATTCTAGCCAGTTAATGTGATCAATTACTTGAAGCTAGAGTGAAAGAAATATCTCAATAAAATCTTCCAGTTTTAATTTAAATTACGTACTTTTGTCTCAACTGCAATAATATATCAAGTTGTTTTATTTTACTTTTTTCTTTTACTAATTAAGTACACTTCTGCTTTTTTGTTTCATTCTCATAACTTCAGTGGGCCTCGTAATGAAGTGTCTTTTTCCATCTCTTATGATTAATTATTTTTTAATTGATTCCCATGAGCTCCATACTAGGATAACACTACAGAGAATTACAGAACAAATAAAAAATGCCTAATAATAATGTATTAATTGTTGTGGTGAAATCCGCATGCCTACGCAGTTATGCTTCTAATTTCTGTGATATTAATTACTTAGGGGTGTTAGGCACTTGAACATGCACTGTTCTGATAATACAATAATATATGGGTCATATTTGAATCGTAAATGTGAATATATAAATTAACATTTTTAAATTAATCTATTTAAATAAAACTATATGTAGATACATTAATTTAAGATTATAATAGAAAAGTCAAAGTAAAATGAATGGAGTAACATATGAACATGCGGTGCAGTCAACTCCTTGATTTCTTTTCCAAATTCATGACCCTATATGCAAATAGTGATCAAAAAATAAATAATGACACGATTCCCTTTTAGTCCGATGAACATCTATCAATTAGTAATGTGATAAAATAATCCAGTATTTATTCATTATAAAGGCATTATATATGATTCTCGTGGGGGAATTAACAAAGCTTATTGATCATCAGGGTTGTTAACTAAAAATGGTAAAGTCTGATCATGAGTCCACATCTAGTAGTCTATCGTGATAATATTGGTGTGAATGCGCATCACGTATCTTCGACAGCATGAAAACGCATCACGTATATCTATTTACTATACATACATACCAATCCTTTAAAAAGCACAAAAGATTATGTAATAGTAGTAGTAGTAATTAATGAATTATTGTTTACACATGTAAATTACGATATACGTGGTAAATATTTCTTCCGTCTAATATTACATGTCATTTTTGACAAATTAAAAAATTAATTAATTTGCATATTAAAAAAATATTTAGATTAAATTATCATTCAATAAGTGTTATAAAAAATTGTAATGTAAATAATATAATAATAAAGAGCTTATAATAAATAAAAATATAATCAAAAGATAATAATCAATATGTCCTTAATCTAATTAAATGATAACTAATTTTAGATAATTTTTTTTATTAAAAACAACCTATAAAATTGGATGGACGGAGTATACAAAACTACTGAAGTTAATGAACTTAATTGCACTTCACGCACAGTACCAGGACTAAGTAATTAATTAGGGGGCACACTTGCTGCTGATATTCAACACCTAAGCTTTAATTAAATTAGGCACACTATTATGCTATGTATGGAGACCTAGCTTTCTTATTGTTATTATTATTATTACTCATTCTATCCATTTTTAATTGTTATTTTTAATTTTTTAAATATATTATTGATTGAATGTATTTAGATGTAATTGCATCTAAATATATCTAACCAACAATATATTTAAAAAGTCAAAAACAGTAACTAAAAGTGAAGAGATAGAATAACATTTAATAATATGTGTACTAGTTTTTTTTTACTTCAAAAATTATANTTGCTAAACTAGTCAGAATGACTTACTATACTCATCTAAAGTCTTCTTTCAAATGTAACCAAAAAAATATATATATATACCCACCTACTAATACGTAGCTTTGTCCATTTCACAGCTGGCTAAGTTTATTTATTAATTAATCAATATATTTCATACTCTTATTTTATTTTTTAGTTTGCTAACAAGTGTCCGGATTTTTTATAGAAGCAAAATGGTGACATCTTAATTCTTTTGACTTAGGGTGAAAATGAGATTTATGATTTTCAAATTATCGTATTCAGTATTCACTTATTTTTACTAATTTGGCATGAGAATAGTTTTGATTTTTCAAAAATAAAAAATCATAAATATTTCGGTGGTGTAGTCGGAGACACAGATCTTATTCTTGGGCTTTAAGGATTTGACCATGTCATGAAAGTGGGTGAGGGAGGCTCACTTGCCACTTGTGTGTGGCTGGCTAGCTTACTTGGCTTATCCTGTATGTGGCTCGGCTCATGTCGGCACCTCCGCGGCTTCCCCTTGCTTTGTTGAGCCGTTGTAACGTAACATTCTGCAGAGAATGTCTAAACTGCTGTCGGCTCCACACTTCATCATATCATAAAATGTGAATGTGGATTAGTGACAAATTATTGCGTTATAAATGTCAAATACCACTCATCATAACTAGTTGATTTACAAGCAAACAAGAAGCAGGTGATGATGATTGACATCAGATTCTTGTATAAGCACATTATGTTTGAGCACGTTTACAATAATAAAATTCAGTATTAATAATTTTATTTAAAATGTACTCTTTTATTTATGAATTTTATTGTGAATATATTTAAATATTTTTTCCCGTCCATTTTTTAGTTTTAAGTTTATTATTAACTCAATGTATTTAAATATAATTTATATCTAAATATTTTAAATTAAAGATGAATTTAAGAGTGTAAAATAATAAACTTTTGTCTATCTAAAATTTTGCACAAAGTGATTGCTTCAAAACTCAAGACCCCAACTTCATGACTTCAAAAGAGTAGCTAAGGGTGAAACCAATGTTGGAGGCAAGCTAGGACGCATTAATTGGAGTGGATCCTTGAGATCTTGACGGTGCAGCGAAAAATTAAAAGGAAATGAAAGTGAAAGGAAATTACCAAAAAAGAGTAGGCGGCGGCTTAGCTCATCTATCACCAAACTTAGCCACCCCACACAACTATTTTAGAAAAATATGAAATTAATTACTCCTCACTCTGACTAGTAAGATTGTTCAATATTTTCCTGACACATTTACACACTTACACCTATCCCACTCCTATATTTTCAAAAACACGCACAAATTCTTCTTGACTTAGCCACCCCCCTTCAAAACTTGGTCTCCAAGCTCTCTCTCTCTCTCTCTCTCTCCACTAAATCCACATTTATTGTATTATAAATAACTGTCGTTGCCGCTTACAACTTCACAAACCCCTCTTCATTCTTTTCTAAACACTAAAAAGAGCAACACCAAACACAGCAAGCACCTTTTGCTCTAACTCCTCCTCATTCCATGGCTCGTTTTGGCACTATGCTGGTTCTGTTCCTTGTTCTCTGCGCTTCCATGTGTTCATGTTTAGAGGGAAGAAAGCTTCATCTGGGTGGAGAGAAGCAGAAGAACAAGGTCGTTCCTTCTCATGGTCATGGGGACAGTTTGTTCTTCAGTTCCCTTCCCAAGGGCACCGTGCCGTCTTCAGCGCCAAGCAAGAAAGGGCACGCCATTGAGGTCGATGAGAAGCTCATTGCACGCCATCTCATCAGCACTGAAAGGCTTCTTTTGAGATCTATTCCCAGCCCTGGCGCTGGCCATTGATATATTTTTCATTCCCTTTCTATATTCACATTTTTTCATTTCTTTAATTTTCTCACATTCCTTACATTTTACTTTTTGTTATTTGTATGTATGGGTGAAGAGATTATTACCAAGCATTGATGGGGGCCTAGGGATAGTTGAACTGTATAAAGATACACATGTCTCTGTTTTTCTCTGTTTCTGGGATTATTTGCAATCCCTAATTAGATTATTTCATTCTTCAGATGAAATATATACACATATATATATGTAGTTACAATTTTGTGTTCTATATGATGATTACCTTCCGTTTTGGTCTTTTATAAATAAGTTTTAAATCAGCAATCAACATGGTCTCAATTGGAAAATTACCTTTTCGTGGAGAAATGTTGGGTTGGAACTGGGAGGCTGTTCATAATCCGATTTCAAATTAGATTAAAATAAGAATAAAAAAGCCCTTGTGACACCATGAAGCATCCCTTTGAATATATCATTAGACCGCATAACCATAAGATAAGTTAGTTACAATTGAATATATGGAGTTATATTTTTCTATAGATAATTTAAATTGAAGTGTTTTGCATGTCAAAGAGAACATCTCAAATCTCAATTTTTACATGCTAGCTATGCTAATAATTATTGACAATTTTAAGCCCCAATTCCCTACAACAGGCGAGATGTAATTTTTCTGGGAGCAAAATTGAACACTCCGGTTGATTAATTTGGTATATTATGGGATTTTCCTTTGAGGTTTTTCCATGATAATGTTCTTGAATAATGCGATGCCTGGTCTATCTATCTATACCCCTTTTGAGAGGGCAAGGTCCGTGGGTGGGATCTTCAATTTAAAAGTAAACAAGAGAAAAATATGGCGTTACATATGGTTCGGGTATATACACTAATATAAGTAGTGGTCTGCCACTTGGGTTGCATTTTGGCGAAACAAAAGCGCCACAAAGACGGAAAACGCGTCCAATGTACATGTAATGTAATATAAACTTTAACCTGTAACCAATACCCAACTTTGTTTGTTACTTTTCATGAAGAAGATGATGAGTTGTTAATTTTATAAGGGAATCACCGTCTTATGTCATTGGACTCTGATTTTCAGCTTGTGCCATACACCTTATACTTTTTTATTAGCATTATTAGAAAAATTAATTAAATAAACAAGTACATAAGAAATGTTGGGTTATGAACTTCATGCCACAATGGTAAACGCGAGCTGCTATTCATTGACTTTTTGAATTTTATATATATTTTTTTTCCAAAGGACGAAGTGTCATTTTCGATTTGAGGTTACGTGTTAGAATTAAAATATTTAGAGCTGACTAGAAAGTCATCAAGGACGTATATTTCTCCAAGCACACAATGTGCATGCTATATATGAAATCAAGGAAGGTTCATGCTTTCTTCCCATTCTTCAATCCCTTTCAAGTCATGGGTTTTTCAAAGATGATCTAATTCTAAGATTCGCAGTACAAGGATACGTAGTTTAGTTACGTCTTTGTATAATCTTCAATTCCACCACATCATTAAGCAATTCAGCTTTTTCCTTTCCAAAAACATAAAAATAAAAAAGTATTTCAGCTTTTTGACGCTTGAATAAAATAGATATTGGGTTCATTTTGGGTTTTGGCTTCCTTAATTTGCCTTTCCTATTTCCTTGTACTGCAGACCCACCAAAATCACGACACTCAGCACATCATACGCTCTCCTAGTATAGGATGCGAAGTCCAATTATATATATATTGCGATATTATTTATACATCTTTAAAGTGATTATTCAACATAGCTCTTAACAAGATATTTTTGTAGAGATGTTTTACGTTTCAGTGATGTTATTTTAAGGTTTTCGGTCAATGTGTAACATGCGTTATATATTGTGATTCCTCACTTTGTTTATTAATTTATAATTTTGGACTCCTATTCTAATAGATACATCCTAATTGTGTCCTTTAATTATTGACACTTCTTACTTTAGAGGACTTTTAATTTACAAATAATACTATTCTATCTTTTATATTTCCATCAACTCTTAATAATTCATCTATAATGTCTAGTATTTATTTTTCTTTCACCTTTTAGATATTTTCCTGTATCAAAATGATACTCATAATATTTCAATTTACTCTTTAATTGAGTTTTTACAGCTTACCTGAAATTTATTGGATAAAAAATCTAATTAATTAATAGAATAGACTTGTGATCAACTTAAAAGACTTATTGGTGTTTGATATATAATTATGATCAATACAATAATTTTTGTAGTTTTGACTTACATAATTTATAACTCATGTATTTTAATTGATAATTAATCATAAAATATTTACCCCAATATTATGCTAGCTCTATTGCGACATAGGTCGTCTCGTTTGGTCATGTAAATGAATAAATAGACAAATAAACAGTATTACTATCAAGAATTCGAATATTGCTATTGTTATCAAAACAAATGAAATGGTATTCATTATATGCAAATTTCAAATTTTTCTTGAGGTGTGAATTCAAAATTACACATGTATATATTTGCGAAGTTTCAAGATTTGGGGGCATGGCAGCCCCTAATTTCCTTCGTCCATGCCGTTTATTGATGATATATGACGTGATGATAAAAATGGATTTATATATTGGAAAAGTGATGATATAAAGGTAAAGAAATGTGATTGCCCACGAGTTGCAAATGTGAATTTGCCCCTTTTAAACCAACACTAGGGCTCCACAAAACCGTCATACATTTGGAAAATGCTGAACATATAAATCAGTTTGTCTACCATGTGTTTGTGGTCGTGTCGACCCAAAACAATAGAAGCCCACATATATAATTAATTTGTCTAACCCAACAAATAAATTTGAGAAAAAGAGATAAAAGAAAGGGGGGAAAAATCTATTATGATACAAGATTTTGGATTAACTGATATACAATTTGTAACCTTAACTTCAATATAAGTACGAGAGTTTTAAAGATGAATGTGCACGGTAATGATGGTGGCATTGTCCTTGGTCTAGAAGAGATAGTACCTATAAAAATCACTCTAACGACCAAGTCAATATATGAATTGAATTATATGTGATGATTATGAGAGAGATTACATACCAGAATATGGATGAGTTTCACTTTTATATTCTCTAAGGTGATGATGTGCATTCTATTCACGAGAGATGTTTTGTAACTGTAAGTGAGATTATTATGAGGTTAACTATGTGTTGTGGTCATAAATACGCTCATGATGTCCCATTAATGTTATGCATGTTACATATTTCTCAATAGTTATGCAAGTAAATGTTGATACTCGAATTATCTCATGATGTTTGGGCCTTTAAATCAATTGGAACGCATTTTATACATGTGAGGATAGATTAAACCATCTCGAATCTAGACAACCCATTTGTTATATGTTGAAAATATGAGATACATGTCAGATCGATTCTTAGATTTAAGCCTAAACCATAACATGTATAATGAACTAAACAATATAGAAAATGAAATGATGGTTAAATATCAATTACGATAATAAAAAATTAGAAAATGAAATGATGGTTAAATATCAATTACGATAATAAAAAATTAAAAGAAAATTATACCAATGACGTACAAATTTAACTTTACACGCACACATATATATAGTCTTCGCATTAAAAGGAAATATTCTCCAATATATCTCAAGCTTGACATTGACAATAATACAATAGCACATATAAAGCCTTCCACAATCATGTAGCCATTATCTCTGCTTGTTTGCCTTATCTTGTTTAGTAGCAACAGCAAACTTTTAGCTTAGAAGTTCCCATCACAACATAAAGTCATAAGTTATTGGAAAAACTTTTCGGGGTCATGCAATTAGAGAGATACCAATAAGTAAGATGGATTACGGGTCCATGCAATGTGAAAATTGTTCTATTGAGATTCACTGAGAACATTAATTGATTAGGACCCATTCCAAGTATGACTCTACCACTACATATGTTTTTCTTTATGGATTTTTCCACGAAATTAATTACCAGAAAAAGCTCTGCTTAGGAAAGCAACATATATGTTTCACATTTGGACTCGTATGACGGTGTTGTCTAATCGTCCAATGTGTGTTTGCAATACGGTCTCTCATAATGTTTTATTTTTTCGTGGATAGCTTTAATTAATTATGCTGCTTTCTTTTCTTATCATCTTAAACTAGAAATTCTGGATGCGACATAAAGTAGTCGCGCAATCAAAATAAAAATATTATTACATGCATGCATGATGAGTTCTGTGTAGAAATAGATAATATTTATTTTGAAATTAATCATTCTCATTTTGTTGTAGTGAGTTTGGATAGAGCTCACGACTTGTGAAAAAAAAAAAAACTAATGTGAGAGCTTCTTAACTCATTTTTTTAATTACCTTTTTAATTATTACATGAGATAAAAATTAATTATTTTTTAAAATTTTAAAATATTAAATGTATTTACTTTTTATCTCATTTAATAGTTAAAAAGATAATTAAGATTCATCATAAAAAAAAATGTCTTCCACTGATTTTTTTTTCCCACAAATTCTCCAAAATATATCCAGTTAAAGCAGCGCCAGTAGGTAAAGGATGGGTACTTGTCCCATTAAAAAAAAAAAAAAACATGAATAATTGTTTCATCATCAGATTTGACACACACATTTGGGTATTTCCAAGCCCTTCAATTAATTTTCATGTTATTTCAGCTTAGTGTGAAAAGCATTAGCCTTTCACGGAAAAGTTTTGAATTCTTTTTCTTGTTTGAGACTAATCAATTTCTCCCTTTCTTACTATATATAGCTCAATTTCCTAATAATTACATTTACCCTAAACCAATCCACCATGACTTCTACTTGATCAATTTCAATTTGAACTTCACAGCACTTACAGCATATTACAGCATATGTTTCAATTTGGTCACAATTTATGTAGAATGTGTACACATTTGGGATTCAATTAATACTACTGTGGCACTAGTACCACCAAAGTCAAGATAATACTTTCCTTGGCATTTTAGCAAAGAAAGAACCAAGTAAAAAAAAGTGCCCCTGTTTGAGACCTTTGTCCTCCCTCAAATTAAGGTCTTCACAATTGCAAAATCCTACTCAAAACCATGTCAACTTGAAGCTTGTTCACTTAAATATGTACTACTTTCTATATATTTAATCTTCTTCTCTTTTTCGGGAGGTGCCAAAGTTATTTTTTTTCCTCAAATCTCAATGTTAAATTGTTAATGTAACCGAAAGTACAAAACTCTAGCTAAGAGTACTCTCACCTATATATAGACTATAGGACGTACATCCTAGTGTGATCATCATAGTCTTAATTATTCCCAAACCAAAGAAACTCATTTTTCAATCTATTTATTAAATTCATATGGCTACCTTCGGTGCCAAACTAGTTCACTCTCTCCGTTGCCTCATAATAATCCTAGTGTTGTTGATGGGGGAAAGAGTTTCGGCAATTCGACCAAAATTTGCTTCAATGGAGCAAGAGAATAAGGGAAGAGGAAGTTCTTCAGGTAAAGCTGCCTTACTACTTCTCCTTGCAAAGGGCCAAATCCCTCCTTCAGGACCAAGCCATAGAGGAAATTCTGTGCCACATGACTACTTTTCACGCCATTTTAATAGTAATAGCCCTTGAAATCAAAGGGATCGAGTTGCTTGCATGTGTGCTCTGTGTGTGTGTGTGTGTGTGTGTGTTCAACCCTTGTGCTTGTTTTATATATATATACACTCAGAACAAAAGTCCAAACCGAAGAGGGGCTAGTAATTATTCTGATTTAGAAATATATAGAGCAATATGTAATCCTTAGTACGTGTAACTTTTGGATGATCAATAATTGAGAATAAAAAAGGGGGAGATGATCTTGTATGCATTATTTTCGTTCATTGGACTGTGTCTGTTTTCGTTTTTAGTTAGTTTAGTACATGTGGTATGCAGGGGGAGACTCCCTATAGCTTAGGGTGCCACCTAAAAAAAATCAATTTTTTTTAAAAAAAATAACATTTATTGGTCTCTTTCCCCCTAATGTTTTCACATTTACATTAGAGTATTAGTAAGAACAAAAATAACTATTACTTTTAGTATAAATTCAATAATAGATAAATTTAAATATATGAAATTTCAAAAATGCATATTAATAAACTGTAAAATTTTAAAAATAATTATTAAGTTCAGCATGAAATTAACTATTAAATCTTTGCACCTCTCTCCATAATAGTCTAACTCTGCCTTGGTGCTATGTACAAGAATTATTTTAGATTTGTCAATTTTATTTTTTATATAATTATTTATTTTTTGTTTTCTAAATTTTCAAATATTAGAGATGGGGGATTTTTTTTTGGTACTTCAAAAATTAAATTCAACGATATTTGAACCTAAGGCTTCATACTTACGACTCAAACCCATCACCGCTAAAACAACCCAAGTGGCTTAGATATGAGAGAATATTAATTTTAAATTGAGAAAGATTAAGTGGGATCAAGTAAAATAAGTTTAGAGAAATTTAAAATTTAAATTAAGAAAGAATTGATAAAGTTTAGTGAAAATAGTTTGGGCGAAAAAATTTCCTCCAAAATAGTAGTGAAACTTTTTTAAACATTTAATTAATATAAATATAGATTATTTTCAATTATATGGTAATTACAATAGTTAATTAGCTTTTCTCTTTTTGGTTAATCATTAGTTAATTAGCTAAAAGCGATTAGTTTAACTGGTTCTCACTTATCAGGCTATCCAACAGCCCAAATGCTCTTTCAAAAATAATAATAGCCCAATTACTATTGTGCTGAGAGCCCAATACCATTGTCTAAACATTTCATTCTAGCACGCTTACCTAAAACAAATAAAATATGAATACAGCCATTTATATCTTTGTCCAACTTTTACCATCAACTGGCCTATTAGCTCAGTTGGTTAGAGCGTCGTGCTAATAACGCGAAGGTCGCAGGTTCGAGACCTGCATGGGCCATTGTTACACATACTTTTTATACTTTTCTTGAATGCTAATAACTATTTACTAACATTCCACTATGGAGATAAGATATGTTGATGTTGGGCGCATGTTCCATGCCTGAAAATGACAAAACAATGACATGTCAAGTTTGTCTCATTTAAATTTTTATTTCTAGTGTTCATTTATGTGTCCTCATATGTTAATTCAGCAGCTTATCACTTTCAAAATCTAGTATTTTGATTTGGTTCTTGCATATATGCTATATAGTGAGTAGGAAGTCAACTTGTTTCTAAGAACACAGTTTTGATCACGATTTTATTTTTTGACAATTATCCATCCTGTTGAACTAAAATGTCAAAAAAGAATGGCAGGGGGAGAGGGAACTTTCACCCTCTTGCATGTTATAGCATTTGTTAGTTTGGAAAGAGTTGTCACAGTCTGTCACTGCTGCGAGGAAAACAAGGGCTGTTCACTCTTGGAGAGATTGATAACTATGCTCTTCTTTGCTGACACTGGTTGTTGTTGTCAATCATTGAGGAGAAAGAATGATCAAATGGGTGTTGTGTGCTCTCCGTGTTCGCCCATGGAATCAGGGAAAACAAGCAACTTTGACTCATGAGATATATGCTCTGACCACTATCCTTTCACTTTGGTTTTTGATTGATACAAATGTTTGTCATTGAACTCAATACATTTTTAGTTAATCAACTGTGTAATTTAGTTATAACTAGAACACCATACACTAAGTTAATTTCGGCTCCTTTTTGGAGTTGTGAAATCACCAAAACCAAAAAAGCAAAAATCCATGGTGAGGCTATTATACAGTTATTTGTGTCATAAAGTAGCAAACAAAATTAATTAAAGCTTCAAGTTTCGAATATCTCAAAAATTTCTTTGTCATAAGAGACTGTCCATGTGCCATCACTGTCGCTACCTTTCATTTTTTGTTATACTTTGAGAGTTTAAGAAAAAATTAAGCATCAATTTGATCCTTATTTGGAATTATTTATGTAAGGTATACTTCATTATACACAAGTTGATTCTCAACCTCCTGCCTGTAAGAATCTCAAACGAAACCCAAATTAAGGCATACAGAAATTGTAACCAAAGAAATTGTTTGGTGTTCACTTAGGGAAGTTGTTGTCAAGGTGTTGAACAGTAGAACTTTACTAAAAGCAAAGGTGTTAATTGATGAACTCTTTAGCACTCAATTAGCTAGTTTTGTCCAAAAGGGTTTGGAATCAGGAGTGCAGTTCAAGCTACGAACAAACTAGTCCTTCCAAATTCAAAAAATTTATTTACCAATTGCCTTTTGTTAAAAAAATGCAAGTTTTCACAAATTTGGTAATGGTAAATAAAAGAGAATATGACAAGGGTCGACAGACATTAGCTAAAGGTTGCATTAGTCCAAATAATGCTGCATAGCAATCCCGTGAACTTTAGTCAGAACAAAAGATACTCAGAACCTCCAAGGTATACATATCAGAGAGTTACCAGAAAGAACATGACATTTCCAACATTGGTGACAGAGGGTTTGGACAAAAAAGTCCGGAACTGAAACTAATCTTTGTCTAGAAAACGAACAATATCACTACATTTTATCTTGGTTAATTAATGTGAATGTTAATCTTATGCGTGTATTTTCATATCCTAACAAGATAACCAAACAAGATAATTACCAATTTAGGATTTGATTACTGTAGTTAGAGAAAGTAATATGACAAAAAATGTTACTGCCAGAACAAGCTAAAACAATCATTCACGAGTTTCTCTCTATCTAGTGTCTGCCTACCATGATCATGATCATATTCCAAAATAGCCCAAGGACCCTATCATTTTTCTGCTCACACACTCAGTTACTGTAGCCTCCATTCCATTGCTCTGGTGCCCCCAATCTACACAACTAACTCAGACCCTATCGATCCTCTGAACCTGAAGCCACATAATTTGACCCATGTAGTCTTCTCCTTTTAACCCCCCACATTATTGCCAACGCCAATCATATTGAAATAAACACCTTACTAACCCATCATTTCAGGAAAATTTTGTGTTTAGAATTTACGGTGATCATATAAATTTTTGTTGTAGAATATCATATTAGATATATTTTTTATCTTATAAAAATTATTAGATTTTTACATTATTTTAAAATAGAATTTAAATAATCTTTACAATATTAAAATAATTCTCATTTTTTGAATTTATTTTTAAAATTAAGTTAAGTCATTTTTTTTAAGAGAGAATTAGAGTGAACATTTCCTTTTTAAGTAGCAAGTGATGCTAAATTAGAGACTAAAATGCGATTGATTAAGTGATCAATATATTCAACTTAGCCTTGTCTTTTCTAATAATTTATTTGCATAACATTTATAATTTAGAGCACTTATATCAATTTGCATAGCCTTGGGATAGGTTATGCTTTGAATAAGTAGTAGCATTACTCTTGTCTTTGGCATATCAAAATAATCATAGAAAGAGGCTTTGTCCTCACACATCCTGCCAAGACAAGGTAGTGAATATACACGCATCGTGCATGATAATTAATTTACAGTTGATATTGCTGATTTCTAAATTCTAATAGTAACAAGCTACAAAATAGTGAAACTAAAATAAATAAATAAATTAAAAAGAACTATCTAAATGAAATCATAATCTCAGTGGCAGCAGGGCCAAGCGCGTGAAGATCCCTACTTTAAGACCAAAATTAAATATGCATTCTAACTCGCTGGAGAAAGGTAAACCTGACTCTGTATAACAGTTTTTCCGATCATAATACCCGGAACCACCGTGAAACCCACCCTGAGCTCGCCGGAACCAGAACCACTGGCTTCCCCTGAAGCTGAAACTAGTTGCTCTGCTTCACATTCCGTCATGTACACCTCAGAGAACCTAGTGTTCTTCTTCACCTGAAAAACTGTTACCTCTTCTCCAAATGAAAATGCCAAACAATGCAAGGCAAAAACACGCTTTGCCATCTCCGCAAAAGCAACGAAGAATGAAGAATCTGGGAAACCCCCATTGTTGAGTACAAGCTTCTTCCTCTCTTTCAGGTTCCCAAAAAAGGAGCACTCCATTTTGGCGTGAACCACTTGAAGGTACTTCGATTTCAAGAATCTGGCGAAGGGTGAATCTGGGTTTTGCTCCAAGCACCGTTTCGGGTTCAAAGTTTTGAGCTTTTTGAAGTTGTCAAAGTAGAAGTGCTTCTCAAGTGGTTTTTCAATTGGAATTGGACGAGTGAAATTTGGGAAGTTGAAGCCTTCAAACATTGTAAAGCACACGAATGATTCAAATGCAAAGCATTGATGGCTTGGTTTGGCAAAAACTGCATCTGGGGTTATGGATTTCGCGGCTGCTTCAAAATCCCAATTTGCTGATTCCATTCCTCTGATCATCATCTTTGTGAAGCTCCTCATTGATCTTAAAGTGTGGTTAAGATAAAAGATGAAATGTGTTGGTTTCAGCACAGAAAGGTGAAGACTTTCCAACATTGGCAACGACCCACTTGAATGTAGCTTCTTCTCGAGCGATTTGTTGAATGCAATGCACTCACCAAGCTCTTTCTCGAGTGCTGAAATTTCAGAATTTTTGGAATCGACCTCTGCTTCGAGCTTCTTGATGGTGATTTGGTATGCCTTCATTTGGCTCTGTTGTTCTTGAACCGCTGCAAGCATGAGAGTCACTTGGGGCGAAAAGTTAAGCTCTTTCTTCAGGAAACATCGCTTCAAATCTGATATGGATACGAGTTCATCTACCACGGCTTTATCGGCTGCTTGAATGGCTTCGTTGTTGTAAGGTTGCTGAGCCAATTGGAGCTCTGCATATGCTGCTTTAATGGTTGTGACACTTGCAAAGAGCCTTGCAATAATGGCCTCCATAGCTTCTCTGCTTTTGTTATGAGTTTTTGTGTCTTTATGAGTGAATGGATCTTCTTCTTTGGCTCTGGCTTGTGGTTTGAGCATGAAGATGACATTGTTTGAAGTAAATTTGGTTGCGGTTTTGAGGCTAATCACCTTCTGGAATGTTCTGGCAAGTTTGCTGCTCTTGTTTTTTGCTGGTTTGGGTTTGATGATTTCCATCTCGTGACAATGGTTAGTTTGAAGCATATGAGAGTTTTGAAGGGAAGATTGATTGGAGTTTGGAATTGGGAGAGAAAAATGGTTGTGGCAAGATTTTGGTTGGAAAACAGACACAAGTCTTTGAATATTAGTATTATTCTGTATTGCTCTATGTATCAGAAGCTTGGGTTGGAGCTAGTGATAATTATGCTAATGAGTTATGTTATTTACGAATTTTTGTATCATATTGTATTATGAGTCATTAAATAAAATTTTAATAATATTTGAGTTTTATTCAAATTTTATTTAATTGGAGATGAATTGTATATACAATATCTTATAAATAAATATAATGAATACAAATAACATTTTTTAATTTTTAACGTATATACTATAATCAAATCATAGTTTAGTAGATTAAAATTTTTTAAAAAAAATTACATGAACACAAATCTAATACATCCTACTTAGATGTACACATAATAATGTTAATAAGGTTTATAAATTAGTGAGTGTATTTTAAATAAAAATAATAGATTAGATTTTTATTATTATTATTAACGTGTCTATTTATCCTCGTACCAGAATCTTTATTAAAAATTAAGGGGGAAAATGGCAGTACTTTCAAAAGCGCGGGAAAAGGAAAGGTAGGGTAGCTCTGCTTTTCCGATGATAAATAGTAAATACACACTTGATTACTTAGTAGAAAGTAGTATTTGTAGGGTTTGTAGCAGGAAGGACTTTTACATATAAGCCGTTCATTTTTTTCTCCTTTCTTTTACTCTTCCCACTCCCTTTTCAGAACAATATATGCTTGTAGATTTGTTTTGTAGTGCTACGCAACTGAAGGACTATAATCTGTGGGCCCCGTTGTATTACGTGATTGACGGCCATGATGCAGTTATGGACCTACCAACAAAAATGACCAAATTGCTGAGAAGTGAACTAACAGTGAAAAACTTATTGCTGGAGACCAATTGTTGTTTATTTGTTCCTAATTTAGAAGATATTTGGCTTGCTAAACATTTGTTCATTACGTATTCAAATTTCTACATTAATGATAATGTGATGCAAACACAAAGGAAGTTTCAATTAATGTATCCGGTTAGTCTTGTTTACTCTTTCTGTCTAATTTTTATTGTCATTTTTTTTTGTTTTAAAAACACATAATTTAATAAATTATTTAATTGACACTGAGTTAAAGAAAATATAAAATACATAAATAAAATTAATCTTAAACAATAAGAATTATAACTATTAAATATTATAAAAAATAATAAAAGTATAAGTGTAAAAAAATGTATTTAATATTTTTTTAATAAAAAAATGGATGAAATAAGTATTTTGTGCATGAAAGCATATAAAATTCACCGATTAAGGCTTGAATTTGGCATCTTAATTATCAGAAAACGAAGGGTTCAAATGAATGATTTTCTTCCTAGCTAGTTTCTTCATTATTCTTATTCCCATCTCTCTTATTCATTGCAATTCAAAATCTTGGCCACGTCCAACATAGAAGTTATGATCTTGTATTAGTCTAGCACTCTAGCTAGCATGGTCAAAATTATTGGATCATATTAAGAATTGGTTCCTTGCTTCAGAATTAAGGTCCATGTCAATTTAATTATTTCGTCTTGTGGGACCCATTTCCACGTTTCATATACGCTTCTGCAATGATCATATGTGCATGTGCCGTTAATGATTAATTCTATCATTTCTATGTCATGCTTTCAACTGCAATGGGATTTATCTAATCGATCTTAAGGCAGATTAAACATCACCAAATGAGAAGTAATTAAAGAAAAGGAAAAATAAAAAAGAGTGTAACACATAAAAGGTTTCGATCATGTTGACTAAAATTCCGAAAATAGACGTCATATATCTTCACATGATTTTGTTCACTTCTCTTTTTTTTCTCAATAAAATACCCTCTGAACCAAATCTAACAGTTAAATAACAAGTTATAACTAACTAACTAGTAATTAGTTGGGTAACAAGGAACCCCCCCCCCCCCACACCTGCTGTGTCCTACAGATACTTTTTTCTTTTTTTTTTATTATTAATCCAAAATATAATAAAGTACAGAACAAAAGCGTACAGATACATAAAAAAAAAAAAAAAACACAACTCACTCTCAACTCATCTGCAAGTTAAAAAATGGTCTTACTAAAATCTCTCAACAAAATTTAGTGAGACAAACTCTTATTTTTTAAGAAAAGAAAAAGAATACTCAAACATAACTTATTAAAAGTCTAAAATAAAAGCAAAATCAACAATCTCATCACAAAGGCACGAAAAACACTGATTTGGAAGACTAGTAAAATAAGTGACTCCATCTCAAAAAAAATATTGTATAAGCACAAGTAACGTATCATTCTTAAATTCTTAAATACAAAGATACAAGTTGATAGAACTCATAATAAAGGGAATTTATTTAAAATAAAGTTAATAAAATTTATTTTGATCGTAAATGTATTTAAATATGAATTCGTATACTCAATTTGATGTCTCGCCCTTTTTGGAATTTGTCACTGTGTGTCAGCCTTGGCAAATCAAAGCACTATGGTCTAGTCAGAAGATACGAGATCTCTTTTGAGAGAATTTGAGGAATTACAGCATACAGGGTGGGGTGAGAGTTTCTTTGACTTTCGATCCCACTCTATGTGGCATGAGCGCTATCTCAAATACTATTATTGTGAAAATTCTCAGACATCTAAATAGTTTTATATGTCTTTTGACACGTTTTGTTTACACAATTTTTCTTAATTGAAGGGTGGACAATTTCGTCTCTTAGTATAAATGAGACTTGACAAGAGTAATACCTTTAGTTATGATTCTACATAAGAAATCACCTCTTTAAAAAATTTAAGAAACATATAAAACTATTTGCATCTCTCTCGGTAATAGCTTAAGTTTTTAAGAAGAAATGTTTGTTCTTTTTTTTGGTTGAAATACCAAGTGTTTTTAGTCGAAGAACAGGCTAGATCTTTCATTTTTGGTCATACTCAGATAGATGTTGCATTTTTGGTAGAAATGGACATATAGATCTTGAAATGAAAAAATGTGATAGCCCAAAATGCACATACAGGGTATAAAGTTTGACCAAGCCCAAATGAATGTTAAACACGGAAAGTCCAGAAGCATCTTTAACTCAGACTAGAAGAAAATGGATCATTAAAATTTCACCACCTGAGTATTTAAAGTTAACATATATTAAGAAAATCTAAAATATAAAAAAATTGACAATTATTTAAAAACAAATGGGTAATCATATATAAGATTAAAAAAAAAAAAAAATACTACCCGTATGGTTTCTAACAATTGCATCCCACCTCCAATGTATTTACAAATTAAAATTGCATTCTCGGCTCATACTATCTACAAAGTTACATTCTACAGTTAAATATACACTGGACCAAAATAATATTTACTGTATCCAAACAATTTAACAACTTTTAATTATTATTACAACAAGGAACATAAGCATCACATGCATAACGTGCACTTTCCTTGCTTTGCTTACATAACTGATTTGCCAGTTATCACTTTCTTGTTTTGGTTGCTGCTAACTGAATATGTTAGGAGGTTAGGAGGCTATGTTATGGTATGGTGCGGTTCACTGAACCTACTATGCACCTCGCCTCATGTATAAATGTTTCCCTTAACACTGAATGAATATTACTCTGAGTCTTTGCATTCATTCACTGCTCTTTGCTTGCATCTTTGCTTTTCTATTTCAATATGGTATCAGAGCTCTGATCCTTAGAGCTTTGCTGCGGACTTATTGTGCAACAGTAAGGAAACCGAGGAAGTGTAGGTGCATGGAGCTCGTACAAAGCTTTCGGTGGCAACAACAATGACGATCCGATTCAGAATCCAAGCAATCCATATTTTTTGCATCCGAGTGAGAATCCATCACTTGTGATTGTTCCAACAATCCTCAATGGCTCCAACTACCATCGATGGAGCAGATCGATGAGAAGAGCTCTAATCGCCAAGAATAAGTTCAAATTATTGAATGGAGAAATTCTGAAACCCGATGAGTTTATCCGCTGTATGAAGCATGGGAACGATGCAACACCATGATACATTCATGGATTATGCATTCAGTTTCACCAACAATAGCTTGAAGCATTGATGGAATTGAAGATGCAAACTCAGTGTGGAAAGATTTAAAGGAACGCTTTGCTCGAAGTGATTTTCTTTAGATCGCGAAATTGCAACATGATTTGTACACTCTTTAGCAAGGTAATATTTTTGTGATAGACTATTTCACTGAATTGAAAGTTCTGTGGGAAAAGCTTGAGAATTATAGGTCATGCGTAGATTGTTCTTGTGTTGTTAGGTGCACTTGCTTAGCCACCAGGAATAATCGAGTAAACAGGGAACATGATTATATCCTTAGATTCCTAACAGGTCTAGATGAAAGATATAGCAATGTTAGGTCACAAATCCTTATGAAAGAAACTTTGCCATCACTGAATAGAGTGTTCCCTCTAATTTCTCAGCAAGAAAAAGAAATTGATGGTGATTTGGATGAGGATAATAAAGTTCTTGTCAATGTTGCTGCTTCCAACAATAAAGCTGCAACAAAAGGAAAGAACAATGGCAAGTTGTGCACAAATTGTGGAAAATCAGGAAACCTATGATGGATATTTCAAGATAATTGGCTATCCTGCTCACTGGAAGTTCAAAAATTCCACAAAAGCCAAAATTGTTACCACTACAGATGCAAAAGTGAAGACTGAAGCAAAGCCTATTCAAGAACAAGGTGCAGGCCTGAATTTCACTCAAGAGCAGTACCAAACTCTGCTTGCCTTAATTCAACAGAAAGATAATATGCAGATAGCCAACATAACACATGCTTCACAAGTGAGCATAGTTCCATTTGAAAATTCATCCAAGACAGGTATGAAACAAATTTATTATGCTGCCTCTCAAATGTCAAGTGATGCCTGGATATTTGATTTTGGAGCCACAGACCATATTTGCTATATGCTGTCATGGTTTAGTCACTACAAGAAAATTAGACCAGTGCATGTGAAACTACCTAATGGTGCAAATATGTTAGCTTAGTATTTTGGCAGTGTGACTTTTACCTTAGGACTAAACTTGAATGATGTTCTATATGTTGCTGACTGCAAAATCAATTTAATCTCCATATCTAAGTTGACTATTAATGAGAGTTATTTGCTCACTTTCCTTCATGATAATTGCACAATACAGGATAGGAGCAACATGAGGATGATTGGTTCTGGTAGGCAGCTTGGAGGACTGTACTATTTGATTGTTGATAGTCTTGTTGTTAGTCATGTTGCTGCTGTTACTGCCATCAGTTCAAGCTCAAGTTTTGGTGCATTAGCCATTCCTGAATATGCACTATGGCAATTAGACTAGGGCATCCTTCCCCTACTAGAATGTCCCTTATAAATAAGAAATTTCCCTTATGTCAAATCTAATAACAATACACCTTGTGATGTTTGTCATTATGCCAAACAAAGGCATTTACCATATGTTGTTAGTAATTCCAGAGCTTTAGCAAAATTCGAATTAATACACCTAGATATTTGGGGTCCATTTGTTGTGATTGGTTTCTATGGACATAAGTACTTTCTTACTGTAATAAATGATTATAGTAGATTCACTTGGACATTTATAAGTGATGCCAAGCATTAAGAAATTTATGGCATTCATTTTAACTCAATTTAGTGCAAAGATCATGGTCATTAGAAGTGATAATGGGCCAGAATTTAACATTCCTAGCTTATTTGATTCACTAGAAATTATTTATCAAACATCATGTGTAGAGACACCCCAACAGAATGCTAGGGTGGAAAGGAAACACCAACATGTGCTTAATGTGACAAGAACAATCCTTTTCCAATCAAAATTGCCAAAGAGATTTTGGTCCTATGCTGTCATACATGCCACTTATCTAATCAATAAAGTTTCCACTCCTCTACTGAAATGCTCAATCACCATTTGAGATCCTTTTTGAGACACAACCTGATATAGCCTCATTAAGGGCCTTTGGAGGACTTTGCTATGCATCTACATTGACTGTAGGGAGAGGAAAATTTGATCCTAAGGCAGATAAATGTGTGTTCATAGGTTACAAGTCTAGAGTGAAAGGCTTTGTGCTTTACAACCTAAGAACCTTATTCATTCAAACATCTAGAAATATAACATTTTATGATCATATCTTCCCATATGGCAACTTATTGCCATTGCCTACTGGCTCAATAACATTTCCTAACCCACTGCCTATCAAAGCAACCACTGTAGAACCTGATTTCTTGCCAATCAGTTCTCCTTGCTCACACACACCAGCAAAAATCACTGAGTTTGCCCCCATGGAACATCTGAGCGCACACTAGAAGACCCTGCAATTGAAATTGCATCTGAAGCCACTAAAATCGATTCAACAGGGACTAAGCCTGAAATTCCTACACAAATCAAAAGGTCCACTAGGCCCAAGCAACCTCCCTTTTTCCTCAAGGACTATCAATGCAATCAAGTACAGTCAGCCACACTTTAATCAACCAATCACTCCTCAGGTTGTAAGTACCCTATCTCAAAACATCTGTCTTATGATAAATTAGCTCCATCATTACAAAAATATGCTTCTGTTATCACTGTTGATGCTGAATGTAACATCCCGTTCTTTCCTTAGCAAAATCTCGCTAGATAAATACGTAGAGATATCTATGTTTGGTTGAACCATTGGAATTATGAACTCTTGGGATTAAAATTTTCTGTAGGAAAAATCCCGGTCGTTTTCTTAAAATGCTACAGACACTAGAACGAACCCTTATTGTCGTCAGAGCGTAACCGCGCGTCTAAAGTATTCGTAAAGGGTACAAATAAAGACGAGAATTTATAAATACCTAAATAAAGCTAGAATATTACTTAGGAAAATTAGAGGATCACAAGGACGTGATCAGAATATTTTTAGAATAGCCGTACGCGAAGTACCGGGACCAGAAACGAGAAAAACCTGATCAAAATTGATCTGCCAGAGCCCGTTAATTCTTGGCCACAAAAATTGGCCAAGACACAAGGCCATGCACGGTTGAAGGAGGGCCAAATGGCCTAGTCAAAGAGTCAAAGATGACTCATGGTGGTGATTAGGTCATGCATGACATAAGCAAGGGTATTTTGGTAAATTATGCCCAAGGACATTTTGGGAAGGCAAAATTCGGCCCAAGGCCTATAAATACCTCCCAAAATCAGAATTTTGAGTAGAAAAATTGGAAATCTTGGCCAAACTCTGTCCAATTTCACATTCAGTCATTTTACTGTCAAAAAACCTTAACCTGGAGATTTTTCCTCACAAGACCTAACTGAAGCTTCCTAAACCCTAACCTTACAAATTATTCTAGCATCTTGGAGGACTCTCTTATACATCTATTCTAAGGTTAAGAGCTTAGGTATAACCAAGCAAGGTGGGATTCTGCACAAACTAGATGCAGCAAGTGCATAAACATGGGTAAACCGACATAACCATTGTCTATGTGATTTAGGATATGTTGAGCTATGTTTTATGTTAGAAATACATGTGGTTAGGATGCTTTTTATAGAAATTTGATATATATATATATATATATATATATATCTTGTTAATGATTGTCTGGATCTGTTGCTGTTGTCTGTGATTCTGTCAGTATTTAGAAAAACTTAAGACTGAAATAGGCATATGGCACGGTTTTGGTGGGAACTGTGTGCTGAGATTTTTATCATGAAAAATTAAGGTTATTTTTGGATTCTACATGAAATTTTTAGTGGGGATGTCAAGTTTTATGATTTTTGGAGTCCCCGATGAATTTCTCAGCAAACAGGCAGAAAATGAGGTTTTTACGAAAAAGGGAAAAACGGGAATTTCACGTGTTTGGACTGAAAAACTAGGTTTGTTTTCAGAAAATATGGGTTTAGAACTACCGAAAACCTTAAGGGCAAGTCTTGAGTCTATCGAGTTTTTGAGAACAAAAATTCTAAAGAAAACAGGGCATTTACGGGGGCGAAATGGTAATTTTGGGAGAAGGGGTAGAAGTGTAATTTCAAAATGCTGAAGTCAGAATTTGGGTTTTTAAACATGAGAAATGATCTTAGGACTATCAAAAACCTTGGAGTAAGGTCTTGGACCTCTCTGGTTTATGATCGCTAAGTTCTGACAGAAACCAGACGTCTGTTTTGCTAAGTTGCTAGATTTACGTTTGTTAGGTTTAAGAAATGTTTGAGTATGAGATTATGTTTCTTATATGTGATGAATTTGATGTTATGAGTTAGGTGAAGTTAGCAATATTATATGGTTGATGGTATGAGTTATGTGAGATTAGATGTTATATGATGTGATATATGATGAAGATGATGACATGAGAAATTAAGTTGTAATTGCTCTACATATATGATTGCTTAAAGATGATGATGAGTTGTGTTTATTATACATATGAACTGTTGCATCAAAGCTCGAACTGTGCACATATGATGATGATGAGAGAAAACCCCCTCTAGAAGGGCATAGGCTCGGTTTTTGGGGAAGGTCTAAGTCCCGGTCGAGTCAAAGGTCCGACCCCAACGCCATCAAAGGGTGGTAATCTCGGTCATGGTTGGCGATTATTCAAGGTCAAGACCCTTTAGGTGAAGCACTACCTGGTCACTACGATGCGGGCTGTAAGCGTGGTTATAGCTGTGTGGCCACCACTATAAGGGACAAAGGCAAATATGCTTATAAGGCCAGCCTTGTAGAGCATACGTATAAGTGGATGCTAGCCGAAACTTATACCAGTTTTCAAAAAAAATGAGATTCTTGTAGTAGTATAGCTATGTGAACTATGTGACAGTATATGATTTAGGAGTTAGATTAGAAAACAGATGACATAGTTAATGAAAACAGATGACATAGTTAATGAAAGTATAGGTTCCTCAATCACCTAGCAATATAGATAAAGCTGCTCAGGCTTAGTAAGGAAATTAATAACTAGTAGTGCTTAGTATAACTGTAACACTTAGAGATCCCTGAGCGGCCTGGATCATAAATGAGAAAAGAAATATCCAGATCCCATGGTTTCCCACTGAGAGCGCTATATTTTCACCCCACTCATTCATGACTCCAGGATTCGAGGCAGAGCAAGAAATCGGACAGAACGAGGAGGAGCAATACCTAGAGGAAAGGGCCGAAGCATAGGCTTGTACTTAGTAGATTGTATGTGACAATACTACTTTTGTGTTAAATACTTGGACGTGACAGTTGTAATAGTTCATGTGTATCTGGTTGTGAATATATGATATGGACCAATGATTGGTACTAGGTTTACTTGTTGTTATCCCTTCTAATGTCGATTAAACATGTTGTGTTACTATTCGCACTATATGTTCTACGAATACAAGGCTCTACTTTATACCATAAGCTATATAAAATAAAGTTTAAAATTGGTTCGTATTTTCTAAGTAACTATACTTTCAAACGTTTAATTGGGACTAAGTACTATCCCAACCAAAGCATATAACAACTTAGTAAGCAAGTTTGCGACTTAAGTGTAGACTAGCTAGCTAGGGTGTTACACTGAACCTAGAAGCTATGTTGAGGCCAAACAACATGAATGATGGAGAAAAGCAATGTAAGCTAAATTAGATGCTCTCAAACTGAACAAGACCTGGATTATCACATACTTGCCTCTAGGTTTCACACCAATTGGTAACAAGTGGGTCTTCAAAATCAAGAGAAAAGTTGATGGCACAATTGAAAGATATAAAGCCCTATTAGTAGTAAAGGGTTACAATCAAGTTGAGGGCATAGATTACTTCGATACATTCTCTCCCATGGCAAAAATTACCACCATTCATACATTGTTGGCACTTGTATCCATCAAAGGGGGTGGCACCCTCTATCAATTGGATGTCAATAATGCCTTTCTACATGGTGATTTAAGAGAAGAAGTTTATATGTCCCTGCCTCCTGGATACACAGGTGCCTCACCACGATAAGTTTGCAAGCTAATCAAAAGCCTCTATGGGCTTAAGCAGGCCAACAAACAATGGTTTGAGAAATTGTCATAGGTGTTGTTACAATGTGATTTCACTCAAACCCCATCTGATCATACTCTCTTTACTAAGGTTGATTCCTCCACCTTCACTACCTTGCTTGTGTACGTGGATGACTTCATCCTAGCAAGGTCCTCACTCACAGAGTTTTAGATGATAAAGGCCGCTCTAAATGCAAGGTTTCACATCAAAGATCTAGGAGAGTTACGATATTTCCTTGGGCTCGAGGTTGCTCACTCCCACAAAGGGATTTCACTGTGCCAGGGAAAATATTGTATAGGTTTGTTGCAAGATTCGGGTGTCATGGAGTCCAAACCTGGATCTGTTAAGAGGTTAAGAGGCTACGTTATGGTATGGTGCGGTTCACTTAACCTATTGTGCACCTCACCTCATGTATAAATGTTTCTCCTAACACTGAATGAATATTCCTCTGAGTCTTTGCATTCATTCACTTCTCTCTGCTTACATCTTTGCTTTTCTGTTTCAATAATTATAAAAATAAGTATTTTTACTATTATAGCAAAAATGAAAAACAAGTTTCTACTAAATAAGTACTTTTACCATAAACAAAAACAAGCACACCCAATACATGATAGCATCTCCCAAACCTTGCCAGCTAGCTCATAATAATCCCACGCGAATAGCTTTTAGATTCCAATTCAAATTCAATTAACCAAGCAACATTCCCAAACTCTTAGCCGCAAAGGTGAATGAAGGTGCATGAGTAAGAGCAACTTAACGACCCACTTCTTATCAAAATCCTATGCTAACCAAGTTCAGTGGCTATTTTTCTCAATATTAGAGTTTAGAGATTGCATAACACTTTTTATAAAGAGATTAGATTACACAAATATCGGAAAAATTACTACTAAATATGTTTCTCCGGAACTAGACACTAAAACTCATTCCCAATGACTCAAAATGATTCTCTCCACCTTCCACTTAAATTATTCGAGTCCCTATAAAAGGGAAGAAAAAAAAAAGGTTAATAAGCCATCAACTAGAGTCAAATGTTACTAAAAATACAAAATATGCAAGTTAGGGTTAATATTGGGCTTATAGCTAATTAGCTAGACCTATAAAGCATTATAATATAATATAAAAATATGCAAGTTATAGTTAATGACACATGGTGCACCAAAGCCACCACTGCTATCTAGACCTTTGTGTTTTTTTCAATATAAAACATGTATTATAATTCATTATCATTATAATCACACATGGATGTTAAGCTGCACATGTTATCAACTTCTTGTCTAACTAGGCCTTAGCCTCTTTAATTAGATCAGCCCCTTTCTAATAAGAACTGTTATTTATTATAGTTTTAAAAGGTGTGCTATTCATCTTTTGTCGTTTTTGCTAGAGGAAACACTAGTTTATTATAATGGGGATTTCATTATTTAATCAAGCGCTTCATATCTTCAAGTTTCTTAAAGTAACTTTCAACGAGCTATTAAAATGATTTGGTGACGTGACCAATATATAAAGTTAAAGCAGCAGTCAAATTAAGATTCTTGCTATAGAGTAATGATCATTTCTACTTCTGTGAGAACTTAAGAAGCCTATACTTTCGAATAGTAAAAGGAGGACTTTTGACGCATTATCTATTAAGATTTGTGGTAATTTAAATTATTTATTAAAAATATTATTACATTTTAAATTATTAATAAATTATATTGTAATATTTGGTATACATAAATAATGTAATTGATAATTTACAATTCTGCGTTTGGTACATAAAAATTATTATAAGGTAATAAATCTATTTTACCATAATTTTTTCTAAGTAATAAAAATTGGTTGGTATATTGCAATAATAGTCGTGGTAAAGATAATAACAACGACAGTGATGACAATGGTGGTGATGGGTAATGGTAATAGTGGTAGTGATGGTGATGGTGGCGAGTGTAGTGGTGGACATAAAAGATTGTGGTGGCGATGACAAAAATCATGGTAATGGAGATGGGTTATGGTAGAGGTATTGGTGGTGGATGTGATGGCAGGACGATGGTCATGGTAGTGGTAGTAGAGGTGGTGGTGGTGGTGATGGTGGTAATAGTGGTGGGTAATGATAGTAGTGGTGGTTGTGGTGACGACAATGGTGAGGGTGGTGCCAGCGGCAACAGTGGTGGTGGCGGCGGCGACGGTAACTATGGTGATGGTGGTGCGGTGGTGGGTGGTGGTATATGTTAGCGATGGCAAGAGTGGTGGTGGCTCATGGAGAGGGAGGTGTTTATGTAAAAAATATTTTCCTTAAAATAAAAGTTGAAGGATTACCTAAAAAGTGGTAATTCAGATACACGCATCTCATGGGGTAATTTACATTACTAGCAATGTTGCATAACCAAATAGGTCAATTTGAATTGCCAGGTAATTTAATTGTAAGATTATCAATAATCTATTCACATTACTTCATACCAAACACATCCTAAAAACAATTAGGGTTAGGTTAATGGTGAGTGTTTTAATTAAGGGAAATCATTAATAGCACAAAAGACGCACTTTTGATGACTAAGAGTAGGGGTGTCAAACGGGTCAGGCCACGCCAAAATTATGCATTTTTTTTAGGATTCGGCTCGTTTATGGTCAGTCCGCAGACCTAAACGAGTTAGCTCGCTAGCCTGTTTATTGTTTTTAAAAAAAATTAGAATTTTGGTCTATTTTTTATGATTTAAATTCAAAGTTGTGAATAAGTATGTGCGGTCATTTTTAGCTATTTTTTATCGTCTATCTATTAATTAATCGAAAAGAAATAGTTTAAATGGTTGATTGCGATATTATATTATCTTTTTTGTTCCTTCAACTATCTTGATTGAAAGATATCAAATGCTATCAAATGCTATTTGAAATCTATTCATGAATTAATACAACTTTTATTAATTAAATGACGACATATAACATTGCTGTGAGTATTGTTATGTTATTGATCAAAAACACAATTGAAACTCTTTCTCGTAGATTAATTAATAATAACCAAGGTTTGAAAGTATATATCAACTTGTAGGGCGTAGTCACTCATTGAAGGAATATAATGAAAAATTTATCAATATCTATGTCATAACACTTCAGCTGTTTAGCAATATAAATTTAGTTAAGTAATTAAGCATAACAAATAGTTAAACATGCTCAATAATAAGCCTAAATAGTTAAACTATAAACTCTTAAACTCTAAAATAAAATTTATAGTTTAAAATGAAACTTTTAAAATTTTGGTATTTTTTATTAAAAAAAAAAAAGAAAAAGAAAAAAATTCACGGGCTAGCCAGTTTAGCCCGCGGGCCTAAATAGGCCGAACCATTTTTTTAAAAATTTTCACAAGCTTATTTTTTGCATGTAAAACCGATTCATTTAACAGAGTTTGCGGGTCAGACTCATTTTGACGACCCTAACTAAGAAACACAGATCCTTTCCGTATGTGTCTAGTCCACTTGATTCGATATGTTGTTGGATTAATTAACAAGAAGTTTCTGATAAAACTTTAATTTGACTAATGCACCCGCAAAAATAATTAGCTTGAGCAATTAACTGGATAGGTACGCATAATTGTTACTCTCTAAAATCAGTTTAAGGATTTTCAAAAGAAATACTGTATAAACTTCTGTAGTGTAAATATATTACTTTTCTTCCCTCCCAGAGTCCAGAGATCATAGGTCACATAAAGATTACATAAAGATTGTGCCTCACATTTGATTCTAAAGGACTTCCTCCATGAAAGAAAGAAATTCTTATGCGATTAAAAAGTGCCGTTATAACATACATAAAACAACATTTTAATTGTTATTTTTTTAAAAAATTGCTTAAACTTAAAACGTACATGGTGAAGAATATATATATCGTAACGCTATTGGTGCACAGAATTTTCTCCACCGAAACTAGGCTCATTGAACTATTTGCATGTAGCCTTAGGTCAACTAATAAAAACCTATGAATCACACGCTGAATGACCCATTCCTCCGACGAATCCAAAGCATCCTAGCCTATGAAAAATAAAAGTTCAAAGCAACATACAATTCATGATGTCCTCTTTTCAACTACCTTCTCATCGATTCACAATACATGCAAGTAATCACCGACTTCAACTCCATCCCCATAATTTCATTGCACCACCATTCTCAACCACACACCATCATACATATTACTCGTATAACTCCATTAATTATTACACATGAATATCCCCAGTTTTTCTACACGATGTTACTACCTCACATGTTGTACTAGTGTGGTCACCACAGACATTAATGTTCCCTCTAAACATAAACAGTATTAAGGATTGGCTCTTGAAATTGTTATATAGGTCAATAACATAGAGAGGATGGTCCTAAGTTTTGGATGCCTAGTAGCCTAGGTCTCATTTTGGTCATTGTTTTGCATATTGTTCTCTTCTCAACATATAATTAATAATCTGTTCCAAAAATGAGCAAACTATTATTGCTACTATAAATGGAAAAAGCAACAACAGAAAAAAAAAAAAAA
>QANU01077325.1:78903-100651 GCA_003254905.1 Nissolia schottii | reverse complement strand
ACAAGATCTCGAACTCGGAACCTTGCTTAAGCGATACCAAGCCGCTTACCACTTGGATCAATTCCTGTTGGTTTATACAAACTCGTTCTTTATTGACTATGTGACTCATCTTTTCCTATGTCATTATATTTTTTGGTAAAAAGATTTTGTGGATTGCACTAGTACTACTTTCACAAGTGGACCACCCATAATTATAATCTATCTAGTTCAGCACTCCCCCAATTTTCTAGCAAAAGATTGAAAAAAAGAAGGGCACTTGAAGACAATCTTCTAAACTCTTTGAATCATCATTTTCTCTGAACAATTGCACTTAATTCTTTCTGTGTTGAATTGGCAAGATCAGTGCACTGTGTACATTTAAAAGTCATGTGGGTTCGCTCGCGGAGAAGAACTTCAGCAATGTGGTCCATATACCCATTTTTTCAGTTGAAATTAACATTTTGAGCATCCAAGAGAAATCCATGATGTATCAAATTTCAGTCAGATATTCATTCCTGCATGCAAAGAATTTTGGAACTTCATATAGTTTTTTTTTTTTCATTCAGTACTGCCTTCTTTTTTGTGCCACATATGCGACAATACCTTAGGTCACCTCATAAATGAGAGAAAGTCCAATGTGATTTTGCTGTGTCTTTTCTGATCAGACAATTAGAGATAATTACACTCGTCCAGCAAAAACTGGTCAGACCATGTAACACACCTGTCAAAAAAAATTTTTGGTGATTAGTGTCACCAATTTATTTTATCAATTTTAAATAAAGTAATTGAACAAGATCATTATTATTGAGATTTTTAAATTAATAAAATAAAAATGTACTTAACAAAATTGTGAGGTGTCGCCAAAAACTCTTAAAAAAAATTAATGTGAGAAACTATTGATTTTTACGGAAAAGAAATATCAAACCTATAAAATCAAGGCTGAGGACATAAGAACAGTATTACAAAAGTAAAATAAAAGCACACCTGTCAATTTATTTTGCCTTTGGAAACAAATATTGATGAAAGAAAATGATAATAAAAAATAAAGAGAAGATAAAATAAAGAGAAACATCAAATTTTTTATTGTTTAGTTGTGTAGAAAAATAAAAGAAGAAAATGAGATGAAAGAAAATATAATTTCATCAAAATTATTTTTATAGCCTTAATATAATTTACATTATCTATGTAAGAAAAGAAAATTTGGTTAATATTTTTTTTATGGTACAAATTTAGTTAATAATGCCATACATAAAGATGTGCCTTTTATTTTTATTTTTTCGGTGGGGATAAAACTTTTATGGTGGGTTTCCCATAAAAAATTGTTCTTATCTCCATTTTTTTTCTTATTGAAACAAGAGAAAAGTACATATTTTCTCTCCCTTTTCTATTCCTCCATTTTTTTTCTCTCAATTTTTCTCGAACCAAACAATATGTCAAGTAGGCTATGCGCAAGATAATATAAGGGAATGCATGCTCTGTCTAAAAGTTTTATATGATTTTTTACGCAATTTTTTTAATATAATGTGTTTATGTGTAAATTTTTACTACAAATTAAATTTTCTCGAATGTAGCCCCTAGACTAAGTCCTATGTTCTTACTCAATAATAGTAATTAATTTATGAGTAAGGTTTAAAAAACTTAATTCATTAATTTACTTATTAACTTATATATTTTTATGAATGATGCTAAATTTTTGGAAATAAAATAAAAAAGTTAAATATTATTCATAAATATACATAAATTGATAAATAAATTAATAAATTAAATCTCTCAACAATTTTTTTAATTTACATTTGATCAAAATCATACAAAAATTTTACATCGACGGGCTATTACTATATTTTAATATATAAGGTTAAAAAAAATTATGATAAGAATACTTTCTCCTACAGATTACGCAATACATTTACTCATGTTAAACATATTAAATTGTATTATGAAAAAAAAAACATTTAAATTAAATTTTACTAATTTTAACATGTCTTCACTTAAAAATTATTTATGTTTTTTCTTTTATAATATTATAAACATAATACATTTTAACGTACGAGACAATTCATTTATTAATATTACACTTATTAACTGGCACAAAATTAACCCTATTTTATTTTTTCTGTCCTCAGAATAACTTTTTTCGTTTGTTAGTAGCATGATGACATTGAGAATAGAACCAATATTCATTCATGAGGGAGGTGCGTTGAATGACAAGTGAAGTGAAGTGATAGATGGCGACGTTGATAGCTGGTCTCTCGTGGCCACCACTTGGATTGATATTCTTTTCTTTATTCCTTACTTATATATATCCTTATTATTCAATTCAATTTCCCTCTTTCTATTGCTATTATTATCAATTATCAAAGTAATTGTTAAATTCGCACATGGTCGATTTTGTATGATAAAACCGTAGTCATGTCATTACTGTTTCGTTAAGCACGGGTCAAAACTTTTAATTTCTTCATGAATAAGGTGACAATAAGCCCCGATAGCTGCACAAGTACTTTCTACATAAAATGACAAGATTGTGATATTTAAAATATAAAGTTATTAGATTATGATAATTTTTGAGATATTTGTAAAGTCTATATAAAAAAAACAATCAATTTCAAAATTTTATTATGAAATTGAGGATTTTCAATTGGGCATTTTTTTAATTGCAAAAAATTTCATAATCTAATTTTTTTTAAATAACTACAATCTGGTATATGTTAAAAATAAATTTTACAAAAAAAGTAATTGTATAAGTTTTTTTTATAATCATAGCCATTTAAATTAAATTATACATTCATTTACCACAGCTTATAAATATTAACTCAATAAAAAAATTAAGTAACATGGATTGAACATTTTTTATTTTTGGAATATATGCTTATGTAATATTTTAGAAAAGTAAAAGTTAATTAATTAGGAGATGCAAAGGTTGTCACGTTTTGATGTTGAGTCATGATATAATTTTTTGGATTGGTTATGACATAAAACTTCATCAATCGTACTTAAATTCTTGACATGATTTAGAACAAGATATATAATTTTGGATGATGCATTGATCCACTTCATAGCTAATATAGAGCTTGCTTTCTTTCCTTTCACACCGCCCAATACCCAGATCTATTCCTATTCCTATTCCTATTCCTAGTATGCGCACGACGTTTTGCATAGCAGCATATATGACTCCTTTTCATGTCCGACATCAATCCTCCTTAACAATTTTCCTGAACCTCTTGTCAGTCATTTGATCATATAGTTGACCAATTTAATTTCAGGGATTATTATGGAGATGAATGTTAACACCTCGGGGAATTATAACCGTTACATTGAGGATGCTATCAAATTTTCTAACATTATTTGTTATATTTCTATTTAAGTTAGGAAAAATATTAAATTTATATTTAAGGTGGTCAAAAATTGGTTATATTAATTACTAAAAGAGGTTAATTTAATTGACATCAAAAAATTAATTTGATTGATTTTTGATAACATTAGAACAACTTTTCATAGCTTGAAGATAAATTTGTAGAACGTTGTCAATTTAATTGATTTTCAATAACATTAAAACAACTTTGTATAACTTGAAGATAAATTTATGGAACGTTGTCAACTTTAAAAATCAATTTAATGATTTACTTTTACATTTGAGCTAATTATATAACTTTAACTAATCACCTAAAATTGAAAATAAAATGTGAGTTAACATAATCTTTTATAAAAAGTATTATACATTTGTCTTAAAATTACTATGTTTCAAGTAATTTAATTCCACTATCCCTTTTTTTGGTCAAATTATAAAGCATGTCACATAAAAAATTATAATTAGAGAAATATTTATATATTTATAAAACATATTTAATACGTATTTTATGAATATTATCAATCATTAATTGCAAGTATTTTATATATTTTTTAATTACTTTAAATTTAAATTACTAATTATTAACACTCATAAAATATACATTAAATGTGTTCTATGAACACACAAATATTTCTCCTATAAATAACTATGCCATTGTAGTCAGATGCATAGTATACCAAACATTTCGCATTAATTATTAATCCAGCAAATGGTGAAAACTTATATGTTTTAGGTTAACCCAAAATAAGAGTGAAAGAGACAAAAGAGCTCTCTTACTTCATGCAATATTTTATATTATGTAAGGGTTAGAATGGGACAAGATACCATGTGCAGATAAAGTATCCTATGCTATATAACGGTACAAGGACATCCTCCAGTATCAAAAAGTAAAAAATTGAACGGAATTCAAAACATTGGTATTGTGATATATGCATATACTTAACATATTTCACTATACAAATAGCTAATGATCAAAATGCCATTAATGCATGCCATCAGACTTGCCACCTACCAAACAAGGCTTGAATGGATATTGGCTAAGTATATTAAAAAACAATTTTTGTTATGGTATTCTGATATGTTGGGTTTATGTGCATTACTTTACTTTAATACGTGGTTTTTGGGGGCAAAGGCATTGTGCATTGAAAACCAATCAATAGTATTCAATAATATTAATTTTACTATATGAGATCCTTTTTTGGCGCAAATGTATAATCAGCTTATCACAACTTATAAGTATAACGTATGTCTCTTACTAGGCACGGATAATTAGTTGATCATAAGAAAAATTTTCATTTCCTTTACACATTACATAATTACATTATAATATGAAGTATTTTAGTTCTATAAACTTCTAACTTTTTTTTATAAATTCCTATACACTTCTAAAACATACACATTTTTTAGTATTGACCAATTATTGAACCCTAAAATCTTTTATTGGTTATTGGATCATAAAACTTCTCAAATGACACATTTAACTTACTTTTAGTTCACCAACCCAACTCTGTTGAGTTATGAGCTGAGAAGATTGTGATCTAGTCGAGCTTTCTAAGCCCGTTTGATTGGTCAGTAGTGGAAGTTGAAATTCATTCTATCAAATACTCAAAGATGCTCAACTAATATTTATAATCTCATTAAATCTCTCATAATTAGTCTAATATTTGTGATATTGAAACTACCAATCAAACACTCTATGTAAAAACCTTCCTATAGCTAAACACTTATAAAACTTTAAATCTCATCCAATCTTTCTCTTAATCAAACTTTTTAATTGATTGATCAAACTCTCTTAAACTTTTCCGTAACAACTTTTATTTTACTAAGATATTGATTTTCCATCAATAATTCTATTGAAATCGAAAAGAATTTCTACTTAAAGGCACGAATAAAATGCAAGTATTTGCTGAAACAACTGAAAAATGTGCAATCATAAGGTGTATTTGGCATAAGAATAAAAATTATAAAAAAATTCTCTTGATTTAAATTTATATGTAATTTTATAAATAAATCCAATAAATAAACGGACGGTACCATGATTTTAATTTGATGCCGCTTTTGAATCTTAGCTTAACCAAGCATAAAATATTCATAAGAAATCCCAAATTGGAAATAAAAAAAGTATTGTATATGATATAAATTAAAGCACAGGAGGAAAAAAAAAAAGTCCAACTATAAACCAACAGCAACCTGGAATTTCAACGGAACGGGTTTCATTGGTCCCCTGACTCCCCCCTCCCAATTCAAAATAACCACAAAATCCAACCACTATTTTGTTCGCATGCCAATAAATAGTCAAAAAAATGTTCAAAGAGGCCCTTTATGAAAGAAAAAAATAATATTATCTGAAAGTATATTAGTACTCAATTCATTAAAGTGATTTGATATATTCTCATTGTATAAAGTTTGAATTTCAAATTTTATGGATATAGAAACTAAGATTAATTTTTATGATTTTCATTGTTACGAGTGCATAATGTGAAGATTAATTAAATGATAATGTAACTGTATAAATGTATAATAATTTAACTAAATTTTAATATATACGTAAAATAGTTTTATATTATATTTTAATTATATATTATCACAAAAGTGTTTTAATATTATATTTATTATCTATTTTTTTTATATAATAAGATATAATTGAATGAGGGTATAAATTCCTGTGTATACCTTAGCCTCATAATAGTTTATGAATTTTTTTAATTTGACAACTAAAATACAAAAAATATAGCATTTATTTTTTTAGATATTAAAAGAGAGGCTTAAACCCACAAATTACCATGCAAGAACAATGACGAGTATCATGAGACCAACATCTTGAATAGACAATTAACTTGACTTGAATTAAATTATTAAGAAAAATGTTACTTGAACATATAAAAAGTGACGGAATGCGTCTTAATTAGTTTCTAAACTTTTAATTGGTGTTCTCATTAATTTTAGTATAAAATATTCAATGATTAATGAAGATAACGTTTGAAATGGTCAAGAATTAATTGTGAGCGTTCGGAGATTAATTGAGATTTTTTTTTTTGTTAAGAGATTAATGTAAACGCTAATAAAAAGTTTAAAAATCAACTAGAACATTCTCTTATTAAAAAAAATATAGATATTTTATTACATATCTCACAACATATCATAAGACTTACCACATAATTATCATGTATCTGATGAATCTATGATGTAATGTAAAAAATGTGATAAGATAATTATAACATTTTATCTATTCAAATAACATAATTGATTAATTTAAGATTAATAAACTATAGATAAGTTTAGATTAAAAAAATGCAATTATTGTTCGAAAGTAGGACATATATACTCGAACAAATTGCATGCTAAGGAAATGGACACACCGCTTTTTTGGCAGTGTGTCCTCTGTTCCCAGAATTGTGTCTGAATCTCTTTCTACAACGGATCTCACAGCCCATACCAATACCATAACACAACACACCCCACCACCCCCCCCCCTCTCTCTCTACCCTCACAACACTCTCACAGTCTCACTCTGTTCTTCTCTCTTGCTCTGCTCTCTTTTACATGCTCTGTTTTCTCACTTTCTCTCTCCACCAGTCATGGATTTTGAACTATCGTTTTCTTTGCGAAAGAGTCCCCTCGTGAAGTGCATGTGAACCTTGCTGTTGGGAGATCTGGTGGCCTTAATAATCCAAACGGGTCACTCACCTTCTTCTCCTTTTCCCTTCTTCCTCCTTCTGATTCAGGTGATTTTTAAGTGTTTTCCCTTCTTCTTCATCTACTATCTAGCTTTAGCTTTTTCTTCTTTGGCACCCTCTTCCCTTTATTACTCTCTCTCTCTCTCTCTCTCTCTCTCTCTCTCTCTCTTTTTGCTCCCCACTTTTAGAAAAAAATGTTACATCATTATCTTTATGCCCCCTGCTTCATTTAATTCCCCCTTCTCATTTCGTCAAACACTGTGGGGGAATTGGTGCTTTGGGTTGCACTTTTTGGAGCTTTTGAGATAATGGGGTCTTAGCTTCTTCTCTTCTGTTTGCTTGCCCGATCTCAAAATTGCGCCTTTTTGGTGTCTGAAGCTGGTTTCTTTTGGGGGGGGGGGTACCAGGCACTGTGGTTTTGTGCTCAAAGTTTACTCTTTTCAATCTTCGTTGTCTCAATGGAGTTAATGGAGTACTGGGTGTTGTTTATGGAGTGTTTGGTGAGAAGTTTTGGTTCGTCCTCTTGAAGGGGGATTAGTAGTTGTGTCTTTGTGGAGTGTTTAGCTTCGTTAATTGATGGGATAATTGAACGCGAGAGCTGCTGTTTCCATTTTGGTGAGTTCAACTCTAATCCCATTTTTGCATTTTTTTTTAAAGTAATTAATGGGTTTTGGGATTGAGCGTTGTTTTTATTTTGCTGACATAATTGTGAAAATTTGGCACTTTTACAGGAGGAAAAAAATGCGTGATTTTTTGTTTTGTGGCCTTAATTTAGAAGAGGTTCTGCTGCCAGAAGGGTTGATTTTCTGACCATGACTAGGGCTGTCCGCAATAGGGTGCTAAAGGAAGCCAATGGTGATATCAGTGATCATCTACGCAACCACATCCACTTGACAAACTGCATTCATTTGAAGAACCATATGCACAAGAACAGCCCCATCCTGGCTGATAGGTCACTCATGAGGGACCTTGTTGTGCTGCAGAGATCGCGCTCCCTCAGGGACCCTTCGGCGAGCCCTCCATCGTGGCACTCACCTTCTGTAGTTGATGTGCTCTTCAAGAGGGTTGAAAATGATGCCGTGGCTCAGGGGGGGAGAAGGTCTGTAGGCGCCGATCGCAGGAAGGAAGGGAGGAGATCGTCTGGGACCTCACCACCCTTGGTGAGTATAGGTCCGTCGAGAGTTGCACCGGGTGAGGCTAGCAGGGGCAATGATGGGATGCCGGCGACTAGTGAGCGTAGTGGCCGGAGTGGAATTGGGGAAGGGAAGAGAGTCGGGAGAGAAGAATCTGGCAGGAAGAGCGATAGGCCTGATTATTTGGATGCTAATGAAGAGCAGCCTCTCAATCAAGCTGGCAAAAGTTTGGCTGATGATGTTATTTCGAGGCACTCGGAATCTAAAGAGAGAAAGAGCAAGCAGAAAGGGAAGAATGTTCGAGATTCTCAAGTTAAGACCCTCTCGGAGCAGCTTAATGATGTTCCATTGGATAGTGATGATTTAGCATCGTCAAACATCCATTTTCGTGGAAGGTTTCCAAGACAGGAGAAAATTATTGAGGAGGCAGAAGGCATCATGCGCGGTCATGGCAGTGGAGTGAATAGGGGGAAAAGGCGTAAGTTTCGAAGCACGAGAAGAACTCGGGTGGCTACAGCATCAAGAGATACAGGAGCTGAGAATGAATTGTCTGTAGCTTCGAACACACTAGCTCAGGGTTCAGCCCACCAGAAATATCAGTGGGAGGAGGCTGATGAGTACCCTGATGAAAATTTTTCTAGGGCTCCGAAAAATGGGTGTGGCATTCCGTTTAATTGGTCCAGAATTCATCATAGAGGTAAAACATTCCTTGACTTGGCTGGAAGGAGTTTATCTTGTGGTTTATCTGACTCAAGGTTAAAGAAAGCAACATTGGCGGCCAATGGAAGAAATATTTCTGAAATGCCTGTGGCATCCGAGCACTCAAGTTCATCTAGTAAATCTGATGCAGAGGCACTTCCTTTGCTAGTCGAGGCATCTGGCTCTCATGGAAGCACTGGACATGCTTGTTGGGACCATGACTATTCCGGGGAACTAGGTCTTTTTGGTGATAATTTGTTTAAGCACGATATCGATTCTGACCTTGCTTCTGAAGGTAGATCCGGTGGCCAGCATATGTTGAGAGGGAACCGTCATGGTAGACACCAAAGCTTAACTCAAAAATATATGCCGCGAACCTTCAGAGATATGGTTGGACAGCATTTAGTGGCACAAGCTCTTTCAAATGCGGTAATGAAAAGGAAAGTTGGATTGTTGTATGTGTTTTATGGTCCCCATGGCACCGGAAAAACTTCTTGTGCTCGCATATTTGCAAGAGCTTTGAATTGTAATTCTTCAGAACACCCAAAACCTTGTGGCTTTTGCAATTATTGCGTAGCACATGATATGGGCAAGAGTAGAAATATAAGGGAAGTTGGTCCAGTCAGTAACTTTGACTTTGAGAGCATCATGGATCTTCTTGACAATATGATTGTTTCTCAGCTTCCATCACATTACAGAGTGTTTATTTTAGATGACTGTGATACTTTGTCAGCAGATTGTTGGAATGCTATATCAAAGGTCATTGATCGAGCACCTAGACGTGTGGTTTTTATCCTTGTCAGTTCTAGTCTTGATGTCTTGCCTCATATAATAATATCCAGGTGTCAGAAATTCTTTTTCCCAAAGCTGAAGGATGCGGATATTATATATACATTGCAGTGGATTGCAACCAAGGAAGGTCTAGAAATTGATAAGGATGCTCTGAAACTCATTGCGTCAAGATCAGATGGATCATTGAGAGATGCTGAGATGACCCTTGAACAACTTAGTTTGCTTGGGCAGAGAATATCTGTTCCTCTCGTTCAGGAACTGGTAAGTTGTTTTTGATTACTGTGTTTACATTGTTCATTGCTTCTCACATGTGTCACTAGATTCTGTTGTCAACTGCTGTTTATATTGCTAGTTGCTAACTTGCTATGCATGAAATGCTCTAAAGTTAATTCTTTCTTCAGGTAGGGCTTATCTCTGATGAGAAATTGGTCGATCTGCTCGATTTGGCATTATCTGCAGACACAGTCAACACTGTGAAGAATTTGAGAGTGATCATGGAAACTGGTGTTGATCCATTAGCATTAATGTCACAACTTGCTACAGTAATTACTGATATACTTGCTGGGACCTATGACTTCACAAAAGAAAGGCGAAGAAGGAAGTTCTTCAGGAGACAGCCATGTAAGTAAAAATCTTAGATAGTTTATCTAGTTATCAATTTATTCCAAACTGAGTTGACACTGACCATGCTAATTCTAAGATTAAAGCTGCACCATTTCAAATAGTCATCATTCCTAAAACATCTGTTGATGATTTTTTTTCCATTTAGTTTCCAGAACTGGCTATCCTGTTAAATATTTCTCTTTTGGTGACTGGATTGGGAAGAGCCTCAATCTGCTTTGATGTTGATGAATATGTATTTCATTATTATGTTGTCCTTTCACTAATTGGTGATATTGATTTCTGTATCAGTGTCCAAAGAAGACATGGAAAAGCTTCGGCAAGCTCTGAAAACTTTATCTGAGGCTGAGAAGCAGTTGAGGATGTCCAATGATAAGCTCACATGGTTAACAGCTGCATTGCTTCAACTTGCTCCTGACCAGCAATACCTGATGCCTACTTCATCCGATAATAGTTTCAACCATAGTCCCTTACCTCTAAACAATGCTGATGTGAGAGAAGCTGTAAGAATAACTGGTAATCCTGTTGAAATTCCTAATAAAGCGGGACGGTTATCAGTGGATTCTAGATTAGAAAATTTCCATGCTGGAAGCTCAGCTAATGGTATGTCAAAAGGTCTTAGTTCAGACAAAAGAAGACTCAGCGTGTCTGGTTTTGCTCCTCAACAAACTTATTCTCATGCAACCAATAGGAATAGGATGAATGGAAGGAAGATTTTGGCTAAACACCGTAAAGAAATTGAAGATATATGGTTAGAGGTTCTTGAGAGGATTCAAGTAACTGGCCTGAAAGAGTTTTTGTATAAAGAAGGCAAGCTGATCTCTGTTAGTTTTGGGTCAGGTGAACATCAAATCTCTACTATGCTTATTAAACAATGCAATTAATAATATTTTGTTGTGAATTGTGATATAGTTAAATGTTTTTCCTCAGAATTGTCATTCTCAATGTTAATATAATGCGCAAAAGCTTTTGATGCATTTCAGACCTGGAAGAATTAGGGGAAACTGGTTTATGTATGTGATTGCACTAAATTTAGTATCAACTGAAGGGCATTGTATTAAAGTGCCTTGAAAATTTAGTCTTGGCTGCATTGTTTGAGGTTACTGGAGTTCATCATAAAGTTTAAGAAGGTTTATTACTTATTAATCCTGTGATGCCAACTTTTCATTTGCTTCCATAAGTTGTATTCATAGTTTTGTGCTATTGTAATTTTTATTTGGAAAATTATCCAGAGATGTAATCTGCGGCATATACTAGCAGACTAGTGTACTTAATTAAAATAATGCTTGTGGGCGTTCTATTTTGAGTGCTTTTAAGTTCACTCTCTTCTGTATAATTTTCATGATGTATCTCATTGGTCGATGTTTTGTTCCTTGTTTAATTTATTAATACTGTTGTTATTATGACAGTGTTGCTTCCGTGCCTCCCTCCAATATTTGTTTTACACAATGACAATTAATTACCATTTATCTAACGATAGTGGATGCTTTATTATATATGCAGCTCCAACTGTGCAGCTAATGTTTAGTTCTCAACTGACCAAATCTACGGCTGAGAAGTTCACTGGTCACATCTTGCAAGCATTTGAATCTGTCCTTGGATCTTCTATAACAATAGAAATCAGATGTGAGTCAAAGAAAGATGCAAACTCGGCCATTCAATTGCCTCTTACACTGCCTGCTGTTAATGATAGCTCATCTCAAGCTCATCCTTCGCTAACTGATTCTGTTGAAAAGAGACGGGGTGAAATTGTAGAAGAAGCGGCTTCTCCGTTGAAGCACAACAAGAATGATGAGCAGCAAGTTGAAGCTCACGCAACATCTTATAGGAGTCTAGAAGGTACAAGCATAGGAGAAGAATCAGCTTCCCAAAAAAAGCCAATTGCTAAGTCTCTTTCAAACCAGAGAGTTCTTAGGGAACAAGGCCAAAGCCGAAGTATTGTAAGAAGTAAGGTATCTCTTGCTCATGTAATCCAGCAGGCAGAAAGCCAGCGAAGTGGGTGGTCAAAGCGCAAAGCAGTTTCGATTGCTGAAAAGCTCGAACAAGAGAATCTGTATGTTGCTTTTCTACCCTATTTCTATTTATATGTGTAGTATAGCTAGTTTTAATGATCTATCTAAGGATTGTAGGGTGATGAGAATCTCAACTGAACTGGGCATTAGTATTTCCAAAATTTAGTTAACCTAGGTGTTAGTAATGGTATGCCCCGGACAAAAGGATAGATATATTTGCATATCTGGTAGCTGAGTTGGAACCTTTAAAAGTCGACCGGGTTTTCCATGATGGAATAAAACCATGTAGAAGTGCGCAAGCTAGTTGTTGCGCAGAATAGAATAATTAAGTAGACGGAATAAGAGTTTCCGAGAACTACGTGCTATGTTGAGATTTCCTTCCTTTTCAATTATATGAGATAGGGATTGTTCATGTGGATGTTATCCTCTTTCAGTAATATGGTAATGTCTATGTTGTGACTGCGCCTATTAGTTCTAAAATCATTTTACTCTGTAGGAGACTGGAACCAAGATCAAGAAACTTGCTATGCTGGAAAGCATCAAGAGCAACCCGTCAGAAGGTAATTCAATTTATCATGATCCCAAAATTAAATGTTAGAATGCATAAATGTATTATTCCCCTTAGAACTACGTTTACTGGTTTCCATTTCTCAATATTTAATATTTCTCAGTGACACTTGAATGCTCCATATTAATGTTATGCTTTGCTGATCAAGTATTAGATGAGGCTTTATGCAACTTGAAATATCATTATGCATTGCAATGTCCTCATTTTGGCTGCTAAGTTTAGTGAAGTAAGAGATATTGCAATGCTGATATACATATTTTTCTTTTTCCTTGCCGTGTATGTAAAAGATTTGATTGGGACAAGTGCATGTGTGTTGATTTTATATGATATGTTAGAAGTTTGTTCTGCAATTTGTATATTACTACTATATGTGAAGACATTTCTGATGTTATTTAAATTGCATTGGCAGCTGTCGCGGTTGAAGATTCGAACCCGAAAGCCACGTGCATTGCTGAACCTTGTCTCGTGTGGGAAATGTCTCTCTACAAAATCTCCAAGATAGCTTTTGGGAATCTCTCAAGGGTTCAATTCCATACCCATTTGTGTTGCCTGTATTTTAGGAATTTACCAGATGTGTTACAGGTTCCAATTTCACAGGGCCAATCCTTTTTTTTTTATTTTTTAATAATTTTAATTTTCATTTAATTTGAATAAAAGCATGTAGTTATATATCTGATGAAGAAAATGTAGGAAAGTAGTTAAGTTAGTTATTCCATTGTAGTGATAAGATATTGTATATTTTATTTTTCCTTCCTAGCATTAATTTGATGGAAATTTCAATCTAGATTCATTGGTTTGTGCCAGTGCCTTTTATGGGCCTTATATCTGTTTCTTGATGCTTAGCTATCAATCAAGGTTACTTTTGATGACTTGGCACAGTGGAAGAATTATAAACTATAAAAGAAATTACCCATTGTTAGAAATAAATCAACCAATACGAGATAAGCAGTTTTTTTGGTTTAGACCACGGGTCTATTTTTAATGGAGGCAATTCTATTTGAGTTGAGTCGCGTTTGAGATTTAACGCAGTTGCGTTCCTAAGGCTTGAATTAAAAACTTCTGATTAAATTAAAATATAATTGATCTACGTATTTGTTGGTACACGAGATAAGCAGTTGCATTTAAACGAAAAATAGAGAGAAGATTTTTTCGAGAGATTTCTGGCATAAACAGTACACGAGAGCTATCTTTGGCTTGCTATATCCCTTCCCCGCAAGTCACAATATCCTTAAAACATGTTTGGTCTTTGCTAGATTCCTTACTCGCTAGGACTTAATTCTTTAATCCCTATCTTTAGCTTTGCTACATATTCTTTTCTTTATAGATATTAATCCTTTAATCTCTCTTTAACTAACTACATTTTTCACCCGAATAAGATGAAGTATGAAACGGTTTGCTTGGTGAAGTAAAAAGTGAAAACAAAAAGGTACCATATATGTTTAACCAGAACATCCCATGTACTGAAAGTCACATAAATCGATTTTGTTTTGGCACTAAATCAAAAGTTCATCCTCTAACTCTGACAAGGATCATATCCGTGTCCCGTTCTTCGGCTTCTTAACTAACGGGGTTATCTTTTTATTGGTTATTAATTACAATTTCGCATGCTTGTTTTGCTCAACAAAAATGTTATTTGTACGCCAACATTGACAGGAATTTAAAATTGATTCAGATATTTAATTGGCAGAGAAAGCTAGAAGAAGGAATTAGCACAAGATTGAGTAGGTAACCTCACGCGATCAAGAGTTATGGCCGACATTGCAATTATCACCTCATTGTCAGCACTAGATGATGATGACATTGGCATGCCCAAACAAGAGAGTAGGTCTACATGTTTATGGGATACATTTAATGCATGTTCTATGAACATTACACCAAGTACACGTGATGATGCATGCAGGAACTTGGAGTAAAATGCACATCTACATGGCAGCCAGCGCAGGGAATTGGAGTGAGGCTTCATCCTATGATAAGATTCATCCTAACTGGGAGCGTACTCCTTTGACCGCAACCGGAAACACGGCCCTCCACGTTGCGGTGAGCATGGAACAAGCCGGTTTCGTGTCAAAGTTGATGGAACGCATGAACATGGAAGATGTGGAAATTAAAAGGGCTGATGGGAACACGGCATTATGTGTTGCCGCGATTTCAGGGAACGTGGAAATCGCGGCGATTCTGCTTGGGAAGAACAGAAGGTTGGTATGGATTAGAGGTCACAAAGAGATGCTGCCGATTCAATTGGCATCCTCTGCCGGGCACTCCCAAATGGCCGAATTTCTGTTCCAATATTGGACTGCAGAGAACGGAGTGTGTGATCTGCCCAACCATGACATAGTCAAGCTGTTTTTCTTCACTGTTACCAACGGCATTTTCAGTAAGCTAGCTTATGCACGTTAATTTCTTGAGTAAACCTTCGTTGGTTAAGTTCGTCCTCTTGTAGAAATAGTTATGTTAGTTTTAAGGTTATTAAAAGCTGGTTAAGCTAATTCCTGAGAGAGAGTCGATGGACTAACTTGACAGACTTTTGATAACTTCAATAATTAATATAAGAGTTCTGCTACACGTACACCAAAAATTATACACCATACATACACTCGTATTAATATACATAAAGTTTGTGTTTTAACTCATGTAATGTTTGTGCACTTAATTAAGTATAATTGAGAGTATCATTTACAAGTTTGTAATGTTTGTGCACTCGTGAGAATAAAGTTTGTGCATTATTAATGGTGTATGTATGAGTGTATAAAATTGGGTGTACATGTAGCATTTTTGTTAATATAACTATTTTTATAAACTGGAGAGAAATTTGACTACTTTAGGAACAAAATTAAAGGTTTACTCTTAATTTCTTACATAATTTGAAAATTTTACACTTTTCACATTTTTTTTTCTTTCTCAAATTTAAGTCGCCTGGTGATTTTGCTCTCCCTTCTTCAAAAAAAAAAAAAATAAAATCTGGTAATCACAGCTGTAGCATTGCAACTAATGGACATCTATCCAGAACTAGCTAACATAGAAAGTGAAGAGGGATTAACAGCCTTGCAACTACTTGCTCAATTTTGTTAGTTCTCTTCTCTTTACCCTTACTCTCTTCCGGATTTCGTTTTTCTTATTTCTAGCATGTCAATTTTACAAATTACAAAAAATGTGAGTTTAAAGAATTTTATACTCCTTCCTAAACTATTTACTTTTATTGTTCATGGTTATATATATCTTCATTTGTGTGTATGTATGTATTAGTGTAAGTAGATGTGTTCTAAAATTATTCAAAACCTCTCAAAGTCACATAACGTGACATTTGTGACATAGTTAACATGCTGCTACAATGCTACTGAAATTTAACGTAAGTTACATTTTGAAATTACTATAAAAATCCTTTTACTGATAATAATTGCATAATAATATAACAAGGTTTAGAAAGACAACAATTAAAAGTAAGCTAATTTATTTACTAATCATTTACAATCAATACTAGCCTTTTACAGGGAAGTCCCTGGCTATCAAGATATTCTAAGTTCCTTGTCTAAGGGTGTGGAACAGGAAGATCCTCTAAACATTGTAAAATCTTCCGAAGCCATGTTTGGTGCAGCAAAATCAGGGAACACTATGATTCTAGAATCTCTTCTTAGTTGCAACCCAGATTTGTTAATGGAATTGAATTCAAGAGGGCAAAGCCTACTTCACATTGCAATCTTATTTCGACAAGAAACTGTGTACGGACTAATACTAAGCAAGGGGGCATCCAAGAATGTTATGATGCAGTTGGTTGATTTTGATGGCAACAATGTTCTTCACTTGGCTGCAATGTCCCCACCAAAAGGAAGATTTGAATCATCAATTGGCCATGTTCTAATGCGTAGTGAGGAGCTGTGGTTTCAGGTGCATCAAATTAATTAGCATCTTTGCTACACAATTTAACAATTTTTTAATTTCTAGACACGAACGTGTCATCTTATCAAATCATACTGCTGCATATGTAAATATGTTTGACTCTCACACTCAATATTAGATGTTACACATAGGGTTTTAAATTGCGGTTGTGGCTACGAATGTGGTCGCAGTAGCAGTTATTGCGATGGTGGGAATTGCAGCATTGCAATGTGCAATGTAGCTATTGGGGTGAGAAAATTTAATGTGGTTGCACCATAAAATTGAGTGTGTTGTGAGTCTTGTGATCTATTATGGCTTTAATGTGGTTAGATGCGGGACGTTAATGTGGTTACATTGAGGCCAATTACTATGAATTGGAATCACAACGCAATTGCTGGGCGATACGGTTGTGGTGATTGTTGCAGGTGCAATATTATAGCTGCATCACGTAATGTGGTCTGCAATTTAAAAACTATCACCATTAATATTAGACAAAGAAATAATTATACCTTGAACTATAAATTATGTGCATTTTATCCCTCACTTTTAAAAAAAGTGCAAAATGACCCCTAACGATTCATAAAAGTTCAAATTGACCATTAAATGGTCAAATTACTCTCATCTTCTTCTCTCTCTCCTCCTCCTTTAAGAACATGAGGGTAATTTGGTCATGTAAGGGTCAATTTGCATAGTTATGAAACGTTAATGGCTAATTGTTTCACATTTTTAAAAGTCAAGAGTAAATTGCACATGACACCTGACATGTAATTAAAATTGTTGTAATCCCTAAATATTAAACTCATTTCTTAATTATACTCATCATCTTCTTAACTATCCTTTAATTTTTTTGAGCCATATTAGGAAGTGGAGAAGAAAGTTCCACCTGCATTGAAGGCCATGAGAAACAAAGATGGTTGGACACCAAGAGAATTATTTTATTGTGAGCACAAGGAGTTACGTGAAGAGGCTGTTTCTACCCTGAAAGGAATGGCAAACAATTTTCTAGTTGTGGCAACTCTAATAATCACATTAGGCATAACTGGAGCTCTAACCATTCCAATTAAGGACATTGATAGTCCGCAACAAACTCTCGTTTTCAGGAAGAAGACCTGGTACACTTTATTCATTCTATCAATCGCAGTTGGAACGAGCTTGTGTGCTACATCTATAATCTTCTATGGTTCAGTTATTCTGCCCTCAAGCTGGGAACCAACGAATGAATATGTGAGTGTGAGGCAAAGGAAGTTCATATTAGGGAACATGTCACTTTTTGCATCTCTTGGAATCATGTTTGCTGCTGCTACCACTGGTTCCATTTTGATCTTTGATTTCTTACCCAACTGGGTCTTCTATGTCATTGCCGGTGTTGGCCTTGTTCCACTGGTTTTGTCTCCTGTGATTAAATATAGGCTTTGGGTTCACTATATGCACTCATTGCTAGCATTTTGCCATAAATTAGCTCCAGTGACACTCACAAGGTGATTGTTTAAGCAAGAACATGCCTTATTTTAAGGTATGTTTGTTTGTATATTTTAAATAATAATAATAATAATAATAATAATAATGATAATGTGCTGAGTTTTGTTTTATGTTGTGAATGCACTTTTTGTTAACATGACCGAGGAGTCTAAAGGTGTACATAATAACAGGATTGAAATAGTGAATGGTAAACAATATCTTTCAAGCAATAATAGATCTATGCCATATATATGATTAGCAGCGTATTCTTTTCTGATTCTACTTTTTAGTAAAAAAACGACTTAGATCTTTTACCTGTTTCATGTGACGTTGAGCTCATCAGCAATTTAATCAAGGTTAATTAGTATTGATGAATTGGCAAGATGCAAGAATTGAAGTCCACAAGCCAGTGGAAAATGTAAAAATGATAGAAGAACCTGGCTTCAAACTGGTGTATGAATTTTTCACCAAAAATAATAGCCACATTTGCAACAAGAGATTTTTCAACCTGGATTCCTGTTAACCCTTTTCTTGAAGCAAATTGCAAAAGTGTATTACTCCCTCATTTCCAAATCCAAATACATTGATTTATGAATGTACCTAAAAAATGAAAGTGACAATTATTTTAGACTAGGAGGAATACGAAACTTTGGAAGTAGAGAGTCTCAATAGAAGATAAGTGGTTTAGATTGAAATTATGTTTGAAAATACATAGAAGGCTATCCTAGAGTGGTTTCTAGCATGACAATATTCTATCATAAACTGTTACAACAGACTTAACATATCTTTTTCATTGATTTGATCTGCCATCTTTCTTACCTGATAGGAAAAGAAGGGGGTGTGTGTTTCCTTTTCTGTGTACTAATATGCATCTTTAATCAGCACACAACCAACTTGTGAATCCCTGCATTTTCAAGCAAAACTAATTGGCTAACACTAAAAAAAGCAGCTGAAAATTCCCCTTATCAATCACTTTTATATCTGCCTTGATGTAACCCCTAGATCCCAATGACAGATAAGATACACCCCTCACAAATCATAATAGAGGCTTATATTATTTTCCATAACTAAACCCTTTTACCTAAATTATCATTTCACTTAGCATCTATAAAAGCACCAAGCTCCATTTCAATTCCCACACAACAAACACTCACTGCAATAACAGTTAAACCAATCTTTTGCAATTGAAGCATAGATTTTTCTTATCAATTTACCAATAAACAAGATGAAGCAAATCATCATCTTCTCCCTCCTTTTAGTACTATTTTCTCAAATCTTTTCCACCACAACTTTGGCACAATCACCTGCTGCAGCCCCTAAACCCTCACCGAAGCCGAAACCTTCTCCTGCCTCACCAGCTCCAGCGCCAGTGAAACCATTAGTCCCCGCGTTACCCCAGTCACCGATGTCCGATTCCTCTTCAGGAGATGACATTGTCAAGATCCTGAGGAAGGCCAAATCGTTCAACACACTAATCCGGCTGCTCAAGACCACACAAATTATCAACCAAATCAATGCACAGCTTGTGACATCAAAAACCGGCGGGCTAACCCTCCTTGCGCCGGACGATGGCGCCTTCTCTGCCCTCAAAGCAGGGTACTTCAACTCACTCAGCGACCGCCAGCAGAAGGCGCTGATACAGTTCCATGTCCTCCCAGTTTATGTCACAAGCTCAAACTTTGATTCCCTCAGCAACCCTGTGCTGACACTAGCAAGTGATAGCCCCAAAGGTTACCAGATAAATGTGACTGCTTATGGTAACAGTGTGAATATCTCAACTGGGGTGGTGGATGCCACACTCACAGGGATTGTGTATACTGATAAGTCACTTGCTATTTACCATGTGGACAAGGTGCTTATTCCTTTGGATTTCTCTAAGCCTCAGCCTATTGCTCCGGCGCCGGCCGTGGCCAAGGCACCTAAAGCCGATAAGGAGGACTCGTCCACGGAGGAGGATGATCAGGGAGATTCGTCAAAGAAGAATTCCGGTGCTATCAAGTTACTTGGCACTCAAGGAACGATGTTGGTGTCTTTTGGTGTTGCTTTGGTTGCAGCAGTGACAATGTCCAGTTAAGGAAGACCCTTTTGAAGGATGTTCGTGAAAGTTGTTATTAGAACAAAGAAACTCTCAAGTTTTGTGAACTTTCTGTTTGTTCTGTTCTGTTCTTTTCTTTCTTTCCTTTTTTTTGTTGGATTTGTCTGCATTGGGGTTAAGAGCTATTTGAAACCCCTTGCCTTGTTTTCTTGTTCTGTCTTCAAGTTCAATATAAAAAGGATTGTTTTGTTGTAAGAAAAATTGCTATATGGCTTTAAATTATGCTTAGAATTGTCTGCTGCTCATCTTCTAAAGTGGATTGGATCATTTTTCATTGTGGAATTTGGTTAGCCTAGCTGTATAATCAGCTTATACAATGTGATGACAGTCTCGTGCAAGGTGTTACACTAAGTTGTAGAAGAATGGATTAATTGAAGATATATAAATAGTAGGGGAAAATAATGTCTTGTGGTGTAGGGATTGAATTCAAACACTGTAATCACGGCTTAGGTGACAGACTATAGGTCTTAATGTAAGGGGGAAAAAAAACATTAATGCCTCAATATTTTGCATTAAAATTAAAATATGACGTGTTTGTATATAATTCCTAAGTACCAAACACGCCTTAGAGCAACTTCATTGACACTTTTCTCCTGAGTCTCATTACCTCCATTTTTTTAGTCCATTGTTATTCCGAATTAAAAACTCACCATCGGAGTAAAAAAGGCATAAGACTAAGCGAAGAGAAACAGTGGGTTGTGTCCCACTTAGTTGGAACTAGTCCCTTGTTCATGTCATTAATAAGGTGACGAGATATGTGTTATTCTATAACTTTATCAATTATATAGAGTCATGAGTGATATCAAAGTTGATTTTTATGTTAAATAGAAGAAACACTTATTTTTACGACATGTTAATTATGTGGGGTTGACGTGGCAAGTAATATTGCTAAAAATGAGATCTTAGTGAGAGACATTATTGAAAATGCTCTTAAATGTTATTCAAAAACCTTTTTTTCCCTTTCTTTTTTTACATTGAAAGAAGAGTTCACAATCACTTGTTGTGTGATTTTGGAAAGAACACATTTTCATGGTTACAGGGTTAAATATATTTTTAATGTGTGTATATATATATATATATATATATGTATGGTTTCTTAGTTATCCTATGGAATAAATATTATATAATATCTAATTTAATTATTTTTAATAATTTTATAACTAAATTTATTAATTTTTATTATTATTTCATTATCTAATATGACATATTGATGAAATATATGATATAATATGATAAATTAATATTTTTTAATACAATATTTGTAGAGAGGTACATCATAAGCTCAAATGATCTGCAAATCTCTAAACCTCTTATAAGTTGGCTCTTTATGATTTGACTAATGAATTTTTTTTTACAATCATATAAAACATGACATAATAACAAAAATCAATAAATTTAGTTGTAAAAATTATTAAAAATAGTTAAATTAGATACCATAGGGTATTTACCCCATATGGTAGCTAAGAAATCCCACACACACACACATACATACATA
>QANU01077325.1:51520-73706 GCA_003254905.1 Nissolia schottii | reverse complement strand
ATATATATATATATATATATATATATATATATATATATCCGTGGTCGGTCATTTTATTAGAGGCAAGGAAGACAGCAACCACACAAAGAGATGAACAGAATGAAATCGCCCGGTGCCTTTGCTGAAAGGGCAAGCATTTTCTTTAATTCTTTAAAGCCTAAAGTATCACATACTCCATTTTTTTGAAATTTTTTTTGACCAAATCAAAACCCACAAAATTAAGGAGAGAGGCACCTTCCTATCCCAATTACGTTTGACACTTGGCAAAATACCATTCATATGAAAATTCACTCTCCGTGTGGTTGAAGTGTGAGAGAACTAGGATAAAAGAAACTCAAATATGAAGAACAAAACATATATCGAATGTAAAATTCAATCAAGAAAATATACTACCTTTAATAAAGGTATGAAGAAAAACCACATCGAAATTAAACTATTTGAACAAAAAGCATGCTAGACTTTTTTTTTCTTGTGCAATAAGAGGGTTTTAACTTTCAAATGAATTTTTAATTGTTTTAAAGTATTAAATGCTGAAATAACATAACATGTTTACATAACGCTTGAGAAAAATCTTAAAACCAGTACTAAGATATACCCAAATACCAGGCCTTTGAATTACTTTTATAAAACATAAGATATTGTTTCTTGTCATCTTGTGTCAATGGATGATGATGATGTGCCTTACTGCCTCTTTTCTTCCATTTGTGATTTTTTTTTTGTGGGGTTCTTTTTAATATTATGTCTTCCTCTTCATTTTGGTTTTGTACCTTTATGTGGTCACTTTATTCAGCGGAGAATTCACGTGGTTTGAGTGCATGATCTTAGCCGGCGGAGCAGGTAAACTAACAAAACCCAAATCACTTGGGAATTTGTCAAATAAAAATTAAGAACTAGGTACAAACAAATCAATTAATACTGCCAGAAACTTTGAATGTGTTTGCGAGCGATTAATCCGGCACGTTTTCGTTGTACTCCTATTCTTGTCGTGAGGAGGTGTGTCCCTCGATTAGGAGTTCCATAAAACGTAGGGGTAAGAATTTTTTTTTCAGAAATATTGGTAAACAAGATACACATGGCAAAAAAACAATAGGTATTAAAAATTAGAGTCCCGATTCTTGCACACTCTTACAATGCACACCAGTTGCACATTCTTTTTATAATTAAGACTCACTACTGTGCAATCCAAGGTTATGTATGAGTTTAATAAAATGTTGTGTCTGTTTATTTAAATCGATTGTGTCTAAATCAACATAAAGGTAATTTTTTTTGTCAAGTAAAGTTATGTCTGTATTTACAGAAAAGTTGTGTATGTATTTACAGAAAAGTTGTGTCTTTGTAAACTATATGGTTATGTCCTATACAACTATAAAGTTAGGTCTTATTATCTATCATGCTAAATCAGCATGTTCTTACCTGCTTGAGAATGAAAAATAGCTTAGGTGTGCAATGTCTAGATGTACAAAAATAATTACCCTAAAAATTATATCTCCCAAAAATTGTGAGTTCTTCAGTTTTTGATCATAGAGACTCGATTCAGTATCATTTACTTACATTTATATATCAATTTAATCTTTCCAAATAGATAGTTTTGTTAATAAGTTAACTTTTACGACCCATCTGGATATGAGATCCTCTTACACATAAATATGAGTTGAGATACTCACAAGACCACTCTCACAAGAGGATCCCAATCACTCATATTGGATCTCAGGGTCAAACCTAACATACAAGTTAGATGTCGATCCATAACCGTCAAGCCATTGAGAAGAAAGTAATCGAACCAACCTTCATGAGACATCATAGACACATTTGCTCACGTAATATATGATTAAGAGTTTAATAGCTTCGTGATGACTTTGACCACAGTTATCAAGTAGCCCAATGGATCAAGTAGAAGCCATTCACACGTGATACATAAGTATGAATCACAATCATACTTAAGATGCGTTTTTTACTCAATATAACCTATATCACTTATACACTAATTTTAGGGTTAGAGTAACTTTTATATATACCACCCCATAAGATCAATACTCACATGTCACCGTGTTCTTTCATCTTGATAGTTCTTAAACTTATCATAATATAACAAATACTAGCCATTTCAGTCTAACCAAATTGCTCATAATATTAACCATAAAAAATATCCTTAAATGAAAAGAGGGGGAAAAATGATAAATACGAGAATAATAATAAAAGTAAAAAAGTTTGAAATTTTAATGAAATGGAAATAAGGGTTGAATATTACGATTGTGATTAATCACCACTGGATCACAAGAATACCACGTAGCGGGAGGCGATCCATGTTTGGCGCTGGTCCAACGAATCCACTCAATCCAGCGTAAGCAGTGGTATTGTTGAGTTGGTTTCAAACAAGTCATGGATTGACCGTGCAGTGCACCACGTGGCTTTATTTTTTCATTTTGTTTGACTTTTTCATCACGAAGTGGTTGTTGGGCATACAGTGCATTAAGTAAGAAAACAGAAGCGTAGTTGTGGGCAAAATTAGTAAACTCGCCGTAAGCATGCATGTGATCAGAATATCACTGTATAGTAATAAACATATCCTCGTAGTTGAAATTAAATGTATTTTCTCACTAAGAATGTTGCTTATACTCTTTCAGTCCATTTTTATATGTCACATTTTATCTAAAATTTTATTTAAAATTAGTTGTTGTTTGATTGGATTAAGAAAATATTGTTTACTATATTTTTAATTATTATTTATTATAATTTTTATACTATTGTATTAATTGTACTGCAATTTTTCATAACAGTAATTTAATCTAAAAACTTGATATTTTTCTTTAAGTATGTACAAATTAATTAATTTATTAATCTGTGCGCATTTGTCAAAAGTGACATATAAGAGTGAACAGAAAGAATATTATATATAGGTCTCACATATTTAATTAATAGTGAGAAATTGCATTTAATCTCATATGATAACAAACTCACTTGAGAGTATAGGTGAAAACAAGTCAGATTAGACCCAACCCTTAACACATCAGACCTGTATTGTAGCTCGTTATCCTAAGCTTGACCTATGGCCTATATATTTAGTTAGCTTGTCAATTTTAGAAAATTTATTAAATAATGATAAAAATTGCTGCCAAAATTATGATTTACGAAAATACCCATCAAGAAAAAAAAAATCTCATTCAAAGTATAAAACTGAACCAAAATAGTGCAAAAAGATTACGAACATTAAAAAATGAATCGTAAAATAATGTATCACAATATCACAATGCCATAAAAATGAATCACAATACAAAAGTAGAACAATATGAAAGAACAAAATAATGTAAAATTGAACAATAATTATTTGAAAAACAAATCTGGTGATTACTGAAAAACATAGTCATGTTGTTGTCTCCATGGTCGGTGGTGCGCCACTCAAACAACCTTCAAAACATCATTTATGACCGCGCAAATGGCAAAATGAGTGTGGGTGTCTTGCAAGAGGTGCATGTGGTATCGGACTTGTCAGTGGAATCTAGCATCGAGAGGACGACATAGAAAGAGAGAGGGAAACAGATCAGACGACAACAAGTGCCACGGTGTATGTAGGTGGCGACCACCATTTGAGGAACTTACTACCATGAGAAAGAGAGAGGAAAATGGTGGTGAGCTTGCGGTTGTGTCGTGGTGAAAGTGGTTGCGACGAGGGTAACGAAAGACTTTGAAGACATTGTTGAAGGTGAGGGTTTAATGTTTGAGGGATGAGTTGTGAGCGGGGCCTAGAATGTGAGAATGAAGTGTGAGATCTGATTGTGTTACTGATTTTTAGGTTTTAATTCCTTTTAAAATGAGTAAATTTTAGTAATCAAATAAATATAATATGCGGTCATATACACAAAAATGTGGTAGCTCACTGGTTAAACAAGTTGCTCCTTAGCATTGGTGCACAAGTTTGAAACCTTACAACAATCATTTTGCAAATAAACATATCATATCCAACAGACAGGTTTAGTTTAAACTTTTTTTTTAATAGATTAGGCCAGACAACGTCGAAAATAAGTCAAGTCATGGGGCCCTAAAAAGTTGTCTAACTTATTTTCACCCCTACTTAAAAGTATTTACTCTTTGTCCTTGTACATATGGCTTTGGTGGTGAGAAGAATTGGTTGCCTTTATAGGCTCCAGGAGAAGAAGAAGGAGAAGAAATAAAGTATATGTCAGATTTTGCTCCATTAAATATTTTTAAGAGAGATTTTAACTGAACTTAATTTTACAAATCAAATATTGTAAATTTTGGTTGGTGGTTCTTTTTTATACTTATTTATCCTTTTTTCGGGTTTAAAACCGTCTTTTAAACATAAAAAAACGGTTTATGCAACCGATGATTAGGCATGCAATGATACGCCTACTCTTGTGTTTTATTTTTTGAAAAAGGAAATGTCTAACTCTTTACTGTGTGCGGAGTTATACATTAGCAAAAAAAACGTTGACACATGATGAAAACACAATGAATCCCAAAATTTTGGGGGGGGGGGGGTGGAGTGCAATTGAATGCAATAAATTACCATGTATGTTTTATATATGATTTTGATTGTCAAGTTTATGTGTAGAGAGAGAATATACTATTGAAAAGAATAGTAAGTATGTCACTGTATTCCAACAGTTTAATCTAAATTGGGAATATGGTACCTTTTTGTATGTATGTATGGACTACGGAATGATGGGGGCTAAAGGGCAGCTTAGTCAAAAGAGCGAAACTCTGTGTATAGTATATACCCTTCAAATTACAGCTAAGCTAAGTCTATTATTCTCCACTCTCCACGCTCCTTCATAATCGCGTGGCCCCCATCCTCTTTCTCAAGTCAACTCTTCCCACTCTCTCTTGACTCTTCCATCTGTACTTTTCTTTTACCAACTTTTTTTTATATGAAAATTATTTAGGATGCTTAATAAATTAATCTAAATAGTAATTGAATTTTGCTGGTTTAGAAATTAATAATAGTAAATTTTATAAACTTTTATAATTTTTAATGTATTAGAGAATTAAAAAAATTTACTTCTAATTCTTTAAATAATGTTCTAAGGCCATTGAATAGCTTTTCTCATATTAATTTACTTTATGGAATGTTTCTCTTAATAAATGTAGAAATACTCTCTCAATTTTATTCTTACTATGTCTACTTTTAATTATGCACAAATATAAAAAAAATGATTGAAAAGAATGAAAGTAAGAAAAAATTGATAGTACATTATATAATTGTCTTTATTTAATATAGAGATAATGAAGATAGTTAAAATTATTAGTAGTGTATAAATATGAGAGATGTTGTTTATTTAATTGGGGTACAATAGTAACACGAATAATTTTTTTACGAAAGGAAAATGAATAGCTAATGTAATATAAATTTTAAAAATGAATAAATATGTGTAAACATATCAAAATAAAAAGATAAATAAATAAAAAAAATATAGAAGGAGTATTTATTAGCAACACCCTTAAATTATTGAGTATATATACTGGAAAAACATAATGAGGATAAAGTTTTTAAAAATTTTGGTTAGTAGTTTTGTGATTTTTTCAATATGTGTATTAACATTTCAAAATTTATTTAATTACATTTTACAATTTCTATTTTAAGGTCTATACAAGAAAAATAGAAAAAATGGAGTTCAATTTTATTTACTTATTGGTTTATTTATTTATTAATGGTCATCTACCTATTTTTGATTTTGAATTAAAGCAAACAAAGTACTAAAAAGCTCAAAACGGTTGTAAATCTATCACCTATTACCTTACCTTACCTTACCTTGTGGGGGTTAAAGGAACATGACACACATATCTAGGAGTTGCAAACACTGTGGACTTGAGGCAATTCTGAAGTCATAACCGAAGAAGAAAAAAAAAAAAAGCAAAAGAAAGAAGGGTACCCTCATACCCTCTTTCACTCCCAAAGTCAAAGCCAAAAAACTATACACACACATAAAAATCCATCAAAGATTCCCAATTTCCTCCTTCAATTACTATTGAGTCCTTGATTCTGACAAATGTAACGCTGAACCAAGTATACCATAACCGTAATTTCATCCAAAAAGCCGAACCTATCTTAATCTTCTTTTTTCTTCTTGCATCAAAAAGGGGTAAAAATTAAAAATGAAAATTAAAAGAAAAAAAAGATAAACATAGCGAATGGACCAGAATCTGCATAATCAAAATCAATCCGTCAAACATAGGAAAGTCGTTTTCACGAAGGCTGCAGCTGCATTGAAACTCCTACGAGAGAAACAGAGCAAAACTTAGAAATTCGAGTGAGGAAAAAAAAAAAAGAGTCTTTGGAAATTCAGTCCCTTTTGTGTTTTTCCCTCTTCTTCTTCTCATTTTCTCATACGCGGATTCGGCCGTTTTTTTTTTTTAATTTTCTTTATCTATTCGGTGTTCCGACTTGCTCTTCCTTCTTAACCCTTTTCATCATTCAAAGTTCCACCAAACTACAACTGTTTCATACTCTTCTTCTTCTTCTTCTTCTGTTTGCCGTTTGGGAACTCAGAAAATTCGTTTATTTTTTTCCCGGAAAATTTTCACAGATCTGAAACTTTCACCAAGTTCTCTCCTTTACCTGTGCAAATTGCTCGTCTCCTCAAATTACCATCTGGGTCTCAGAAGAATATTACACCCCCGGTGCAGTTTTTAGCTAATTGGCCTAGCCTTCTTGAATTCGAAAAAACCCTAACTCTTTCTTTGCCGGTTTCTATGGCTTCAGGGGCGATATTCTCGTCGCTGCGGCGGAGAAGGTCGCCGTCGCTGGAGGCGTTTCTGGCTCCCGTTGACTTGACCGACGTTGCACTAGTTCAAACCCTAGCTCACGTGGCCGGCGAGCTCGTCACGTGCTTCTCCGGTCGCTCCTTCTTCTTCCAGCGCAAGAATTCGAGGTCCCTGATCCGAAAAGTCGAGGTCTTTCAGCTGCTCCTGGAGTATCTGAGCGATTCCTCCTCCTCCTCATCCGCAGGCGCGTGCCTTCCACCGACCGCGATGCTCTGCCTCAAGGAGCTTTACCTGCTTCTCTACCGGTGCAAGATTCTCCTCGATTACTGCGCCCAATCGAGTAAGTTGTGGCTCTTGCTTCAGAACCATTCGATTTCTGGCCATTTCCATGATTTGAACCAAGAAATTTCGACCCTTTTGGATGTTTTCCCAATTGGGGATGTTGTGTTGAGTAAGGATGTTAGGGAGCAGGTTGAGCTCTTGCAGAAGCAGTCGAGGAAGGCTAGGTTGTTCATAGACAAGGATGATGATGCTCTTAGGATACGGTTCTTTGCTTTCCTTGATGATTTTGAGAATGGGAGGATTCCTGATTCTGCTGAATTGCGGGACTTCTATGTTGAGAAGTTGCGGATTTCGGATGCTAGGAGCTGCAGGGCTGAGATTGAGGCCTTGGAGGAGCAGATTGTTAATCATGAGGGGGACATTGAGCCCACAATTTCTGTGCTCAATGGGTTGGTGGCGTTGACGCGGTATTGCAGGTTTTTGCTTTTTGGATTCGAGGAAGATGAGCTTGGTTTGGAGCATGGGAATCAGAAGAAGCTCAGGAAAAGGTTGATTACTCAGGAGATTGCCGAGACATTTTTGACTGTTCCGAAGGACTTTTGCTGCCCGATATCGCTGGATTTGATGCGCGACCCGGTAATAATTTCAACCGGGCAAACTTACGATAGGAGTTCCATTTCCAGGTGGATGGAAGAAGGGCACACGACTTGCCCAAAGACAGGGCAAATGCTCGCCCACAATCGCCTTGCTCCGAATCGTGCGTTGAGGAATTTAATAGTGCAGTGGTGCTCTGCACATGGAATTCCCCTTGAGGCACCGGAGGTCATGGATGCAGCAATGACAGAGCCTTTTGCTTCAACTTGTCCCACCAGAGCTTCCCTGGAAGCCAACAGAGCCACGACAACACTTCTCATTCAGCAGCTAGCTAATGGGTCGCAAGCTGGAAAGACTGTAGCTGCTCGGGAGATACGATTGCTAGCAAAAACTGGAAAAGATAATCGTGCCTTCATTGCAGAATCTGGGGCGATTCCTTATCTTCGGAACTTACTTTCATCTCCCAACACTGTTGCTCAGGAGAATTCCGTGACTGCATTGCTCAACCTATCCATTTTTGACAAGAACAAAAGCCGGATCATGGATGAGGAAGGGTGTCTTGGATCAATTGTTGATGTGTTGAGATTCGGCCACACGACAGAAGCAAGGGAAAATGCTGCCGCTACGTTGTTCAGCCTATCTGCTGTCCACAACTATAAGAAGAGAATTGCAGATAAGACGGGAGCTATTGAAGCCTTGGCAGGGCTGTTGCAAGAGGGTACTCCAAGAGGAAAGAAGGATGCCGTAACTGCTTTGTTTAATCTTTCCACTCACACTGAGAATTGTGCTAGAATGATAGAGGCAGGGGCGGTAACAGCTCTAGTTGGGGCTTTGGGGAATGAAGGAGTCGCCGAGGAAGCAGCAGGTGCCCTGGCCTTGATTGTTCGGCAGCCAATTGGGGCCAAAGCAGTAGTGAAAGAGGAGGAAGCAGTGGCGGGATTGATAGGAATGATGCGTTGTGGAACGCCAAGAGGTAAAGAGAACGCGGTCGCTGCGTTGCTGGAGCTGTGCCGGAGTGGCGGTGCAGCTGCAACCGAAAGGGTGGTTAAGGCACCAGCTTTGGCTGGACTACTTCAAACCCTGCTTTTTACGGGGACAAAGCGGGCAAGACGAAAAGCAGCTTCACTTGCTAGGGTGTTTCAGAGATGCGAAAACGCGTCTCTACATTATGGCGGATTAGGCGTTGGCTACGTGTTCGCCAGCAATTCGTCTGCAACTAGGGATACAAGCTTTGCTGGTGATGTTTCGGTACCAATGTCCATTTCTGTCCCAGTTTTATAGTGGTAATTATACTCCTGTGTTGTTAAGCTCTCAAATTCCGTTGTAAGTCTTTACAGATTCTTTCATTGGTGATATTTAAAATCATAAGAAATTATAGCAATACCATATGCATTCTAAGAAAATCCCACTAGTGTTGTTGAGCTGTTGTCTTCAGCATGTGTAATGAGTTATATGAAGAAAGAATACAGAATGCTCTACAGAAGAGTCAGATCAATTTCACTATATCTCAGGTGTCCTCATGTTTTCTCTCATGCTTTTTTTTATTTTTTCTCTCTTGGTCACCTCTGCATATAACTCTCCAAGATGAAGGCTTGTGTGTAATCCACAAACAATCTTAAGTATCTAACAAATGTTAAACACATGGTTCATGTTAAAGGCTATTGGTTTGTGAGTATGAAAATAATTTACATCGGGCCATCCATTTTCTTATTTGCATATAACAACAATTAAGCCTTATCTCATTAAGTAGGATCAATTATTTAGATCAGACATCATTTTAAAGTTCTATCATAGCTCGTATTAATATTTGCGTGACGTATTAAATATAAATTCAAATATGATCTGGAGATTCCCATGTGATCTGAGTTTGTCTCGAATGTGAAGCATGAAGGATTCTTAGTTAGCATGATGTCCACTAGTTCTGGTCCAAGAAGAATCTAGACTCTTCTGGCGAGTGTTCGACTTCTTAGTCCACGATGACCTCAATAGATATTTCCCAGAAGATTAATCAGAAGAAAAGAGAAAGCAGTTATATATGCACTTGTATCATCAAAAGGAGCTAGATTATTTTCTCTAGAAAATTCTTGCGCTTATAATTTTACCAAGATCCTAAGAAAAGTTAGAAGATATTCTAAAAGATGAATATCAATATTATTTTCAGATTAAAGTAATTAGCCCCTTTGAGTGGTGGAGGATGGTCATCACCAAACTCATCCCTTAATTGCTCCTTCACATAATGGCGCAAATGACACAACCAACAAGGTTTCCTCCAACTAAATTCTTGTTAGTGGTGCACATCAGCATTATTAGCAAAGCTGAACTTTCTTCCAAATATTTTCAAACTAAACAAAGAATTGCTTATAGAAAATAAGAAAATGTTGAACAGAATTTAATTTTCAATGTGAACAATATGGTGTTCAACGATAAGGTTGTAACTTGTAACGTCTGTTTCTATGGGACAATAGATCACATTATTGTGACATTTAATTTCCTAGCAAAATTTCTGACTGAGTACCATTTTTTATCTGCTTTTAATTTTTATGCTACAACAAAATTGATTATTCCTTATATTTTTCTTAAATTTTGGGGAATATTTTTTCCAAGTGGTCCAAACAATGGATGAAAGAAAGAATAGTCAACGCGGATTGCTTCTAGCATCTCCTTTTTGAGAAGTGATTGGATCCACACTTAACTGCGGGCATCTCAAGTTATTGTCACTGGCATTCCTTAATCAACCTTATTAAAAGGAAACTTGCGGGTATCAATTAGACACACACATATACACGTCTCATTGTTTAGGGGAAATTACAGTAAAATGCATAATCTTCGGGAGATAAAACTTTTAGCATATAATCTTTTTGAGGTAAGGCGGTAGCCTTCACCAGCCAATCATTTAATATTTAAGAATAAATGGATGATCAAGAAAGTGGAGGCACAAACAGGGCACATATTTGAACAAACATTTGGACAGTATTTTGCAAAGAAGGAAAGAAATGTTAATTTATTAATTGGCCATATGACATCGTGTCAACTTATTAATCATTTAATATTAAATAAGATCTTGATAAAATAGTCATTGGATGAATTTGGAAAACAACTCGCTAGCCTAAGATTCCTTATCCAGGCGTTTTTTTGCATTCCCCACGATAAACGTGAAGCATTAGTGGTCGCAAAAACTTTAAAGACTTTCTCTAGTCATAAAACACATTCACGCATTTGCCACTTTCTAATAATTTGCTTTTCTTCAAAAACGAATCTTGCTCAAACAATGGCTGAAAGAATTTAATACAATATCTTAGATGTCTAAAGTTATGTGTTGTTTTTATGTAGTTTACTAACTAATCTTGGCAAATTAATTAATTTTGGATTTCTGAAAATATGGTTTTGTGTGTGTGTTAGATGCGTGTATATGTATATATTTAATGTAAGACAAAGTCACAAACCTTTTGAATTGGAATGGTAGTCAAATAAAGGCTTCTAAGAAAATGATATCTACTCCAATAGTTGAATACTTAATGTTATTATAAGTTTTTCCTAGATTTATAATGAATCGCGGATGTGTCATTTTTTATAAGTAAATAAATAATCATACTAATGTAAGCACATAATTATATTACATCAAACCGACAAACTATTAGATGAATGACAACTAGTTTGACCTTCCTTAAAATGAGAGCATAAGTTCAATTATCAAAAAATACCTATTTAAAAAAGAAGTAACTTTTAATGTTTCACTCTCTAAAATTGCAAGAGCAATATCTCTCACAATTTTATAATAAAAAAAAATTATATTGCATCAATTTTGTTATTATTGTACATTTATGTGTAGGATATGGCAAGGTGACAATTAAATTATGGCCGGCTGCCAATGTGTCCATAATCTCAGTCTCATCCAATATCCATGATCATCAAGATTCCAGAGCCGCCATGGATTCAATATGTATTTCTCATTTTCTTTAGATGCCAAATACATTTCTTTATTAGCAGCATAACACATCTGCATTGTGCAAGGCAAAATAGTTATGGTACAGCAACAGTTATATCGACATAGGCCCAGGTTGCTTGTCAACTTCTGTTGGGCTGGGCCTTTACAGTAGTTTCCAAATAGTCCAGTTTGAGTATAATAGATAGATGGGTTATCAATCATGAGGCATTGATGTTGAAGGTTCACAGGTGAAACTCGAGGCAAACTGAAAAACATTGATAAGCTTATATTAGGCTTATAAATGTTAAAGCAATCAGTAGCAATTGGACTTTCTTTTTGTGAGGAACTTTTTATTCGACATCAGTTAATGGTAAGGGTTAGTTTATCACAACGTGATAGACATTGTTGGAATCTCAATTAAAAAAGTTAACCACATTTAAATATCTTAAAAGACTTGAATTAGATTGTCTCGGATACTTCTTTGACAAACATCAACCACTTTGATCAATTGTTTTAAAATGATAAAATCATTTCCAGGATTAAGAGTCACTTTTGAATAAACATTATTTTTTTTGTTTGCATTTGGCTGAAATTGTGAAGTTCCTTAATTTGAGCAATAAAGAGCCTCTAGTTTGGATCTAGCTTCTGTTCAAGATCGAAATCTGCATTTAGTAATAGCCGCTTCAATAAATCGTTTGATGATCAAAAGAGGGAAATTTCAAAGGCGTCATTAATTATTGTAAATAATTACCCATCTATTTTCAACGTTAATTAAGTTTTAGAAATTCCAACCCCATCCCCATTGTTTACACCACACTATTAAATGTGCAACAAAGTTATAATTAAATCAACTTGACGAGCAAGGACATTATCTGAATGAACGGCGGTTTCATGAGCAAATTTTATACCAACCGTAAACTGCTATGTATCTGTACTACTGATAAAGGAGCCGGACAACTTTTAGTGCCATTTGGTTATCTCTTAACTAAAAATAAAATAAAATAAAATAAAATAAATTATTCACTAATTTCAATAAATTTAATTTTTATCCATTAATCAGTGTAAAATATTTTTATACTGTCAATAATTAAATATTGTCACATTAATATATATAGTTGATTCTATCTCTCACTCTTTCAAAAGTCATATATATCAAAAAATTTGATTGAATGAAAATGTAAAACACTTTAGACTATCAATTACTAGAAATTAAACTCAATTCCAATCTTGAATTTTTAGATATTTAAATTTTTTTTATCCCATTTTCATTTCTCTAGTTTTAACTAATGTGTTTTATATTTTCCTTCTATGCTTTTTTTCTTCAATTTTTTGGGGTCTTGAAAATAAAAGGTGATTGTAACATTATATATGGACTAAAACAAATCTAGATTAGCCCAACCCACTAGTTAGGCCTAATTAATCTACTAATAATATACGTGCGACAAACCTAAGCAAAGGACCACAGTACTACCATTTGAGGCTTTGACTTAAATGGAAAAGTAGATTAGTAAAGGCAATTTGGAAAGAATAAAGCCAGAAAAAGCAAAAGAAAGAAACAAAGATCTTGCTGGCCAGGATTAGCATCACTAAATCCAAAGCGAAAGCCAAACAAGTTCTTTATAAGTGTATCCCTACAAAATCCTCCCCTTTTTCACATGCTTCCTGGCAAAAAAAGAAAATACAAAAGTTAGTGTATTTAAATGGACTCCTACTACAATAGCCTCCCTAGTTCCTAAATCTTCCAGGCTAACCCTCCATTGACAAACAACCTTCTTCTCAAGGTCAATGCTAAATTGATGTTAGGAAAATACTAGAATGTCTGAAAAAAATTGCCTGACACGACTGATGTGTTGAAAAAATAATGGTGATGGCGAAAAACTAGTACATCTCACTCTAGAAATTTGTGACTGATTTTGTACTAATTGTATCGGGCAGTGGAAGTTGTGCATTCTTTTTTGTCACTATCTCTTATTAATATAGCGGGTTTTGCAACATAGCATTGGTGAAAGATAAAAGAAATTTTTTTATTGTTTTCAAAGCATTAAAAAAAACTTTAAAAACTTATTTTTTTTAAGCAAAAATTACTCTCTCTTAATTTGTGTCTTTAGGCAAATCCCTAACATAAATAACTTGTACTAACCTACACATCTATAGTTATATTGTTGTCTAAAGATATATAATATAAAATCATTAAAATTATCTTTTTTTATCAATTTAAATTTTTAAAAGAGATAATTCTTGAGATAATTTCAAAGTTATTATGACCAAGCCAAAAGAACTAAAAAGTGTGTTAAATACTTTTTAAAGAGATGGTTCTTGAGATTTGCACTAAAATCAAAGGCAGCAGCTTCTATTATCAAAAGGGTTCAGCAGAAGCAAACAAAGCTCATCAAACTCATTAGGTTAATAGTGGAATGCTATTTGCTATGTCTCATTATAATTAATAGTCTTAACTCGCCAATTACATCGACAACTAGGTGGGGCAAAAAAAACAGAGGTCCCAAATAGGATCCATTTCAAACTAAAAAGCAGGAAAAGTGGGTTTAGTGGTCACATGAATTGGGGCGGGTTTCTCTTTTGAAAATAGAGCACAAGTAACCATTAAGAAACACACGTTCCTATTTCAATGTCCTAACCGTTCCCAACACTAACTGCTACAAACCTTTCACACACCAAGTTCCCTTATCTTCCAATTCAGTTCTTTTATCTTCCTCTCAAACTAGTATATACTACCTTAAACCAAATCCACAGTTGCAGCAATCCCAACATTAACAACAAATGATGAAATGGGGTGGAAGGAAATCTTCTTCAGCTTCTTCTTCTGCTTCTGCTTTTGCTTTTTCTTGGCTATCCATGTTCAAGCAAATGAGAATCAATTCAGAGCCAAATCATGGAAAGATGAAGCAGCAGCAGAAGGAGGCAACAAAGCAGAAATCTGCATCATCTGTTGGTTCACCAAAGTATTCTTGTGGGAATGGTGATGGTGATGCTTTGTGGAAACCATCATTTGGTGAAGAGATTGATCATGAGGTTAAGAAAAGTGGTGGAGACACTGATGAGAGTGTCATTCCAAGAAGGGATGCGAAGAAACATGGAACAAGAGAAGGCAAACTCAAGTTCAAGGAGAAGAAGGATAGTGTCCTAGATGATAGGAAGGTTTCTTCACTTGAGAAGGTTGATGATTACAATAGAGAAAAGGAATATGAACTCTTGAGGAGGAGATTTGAGAGGAAAGCACAAAGTGTTCTTCAAGAGCAGCTCTTGAAATCAGAAAGAGAGGCAGCAGAAAAAGCTGAATTTGCATCAAGCAAAGTAGTGGAAAAAGATGTGCTGCAATTTGATTCCCCTAGAACAATTTGTACCCCAAGGACACATTACTTTGCATCTTGTGCAGATTCCAAGAATCCTAAAATAAGAACTGTTGTAGAGAGCTATGAGAAAAGTGGTAAGCAGCAGCCACGGAAGAATTTGAAAGAGATTGAGGAGTTGAAGGTGAAGACTAAGAAAAAGAGGCAAACACATGATCATGTCAGCAGAGAAATCCGGAGGAGGAAACCAAAGGTCAGAATCTATTCTCCAAGAATGGCTTCCAAGGCTGAAACTAATTGCAAAGTAAAGGCTCTAGAAGACATGAGGAAATCAAAGCTAAAGATGAAGAGAATATTCGAAAGGGATGTGGCGGAGGAGGAAGCAGCACAAGGGTCAGATAGCTTTGCTGTGATCAAATGTTCATTGGATCCAAAGCAGGATTTCAGGGATTCAATGATTGAGATGATCATTGAGAATCAGATTAGGCATCCAGAAGAAATGGAGGAGCTTCTGGCATGCTATCTGACCTTGAATGCTGATGAGTACCATGATCTCATCATCAAAGTGTTCAGGCAGGTTTGGTTTGACATGAACCAAGGTGGTTTGGGCATTTTATCAAACACCATGCAGTGTTGTTGCTGTGAGTAACTCTGCTAGTTGATAGGAAAGAAAAAAAAACTCTTGTAGAAATGTAAGTAGTTTTGCTCTACAAAACAATTGTTGTTCATGTCATGCTTTGATTTCACTTGAAACTCAATTGTTCTCTCTTTTCATAAGTTTTGTATATTATTTGCATCAAAATTTTGACTAACATCATGCTTACAAATGACATCTAATAATAATTCTATGTACATGCAATATGCATATGTAAATATATACTTAATTGTTGACAATCAAATCATGATTTTCTGGTTCATGTTTGGATATTCTCAGCAATATATCCAATCTGGAGCATTGTTTTTGATGTAGAATTTAAAATTATGAAGTGAGTAGAGTGAATAGCCGAACGAATTCAAGAAATTATTAAGTGTTTATAAAAAGTCATATAAGATTACACTTTGTTTACATCTTAAGTGAAGATGATAGTAAATAGTGAATCTTCGTATTATATAAATTAAAATGTCATTTTATAATAAGTAATCCTAGCACAATCCTATTTAATATTCCGTTAACACTTAATAATTTCTCATTTGACCCTAAAATAATTTTGCAACTTGTAAATGCCACCAGCGATATTGAATATTAATTGATAAATTATTGGTACAACTTACAACACAAAAATTATTGTACAAATAATTTGATAACTATACCTAGATTGTGCATCATGGCATCATGTAACTCAATTCCTTTCAAAATCATGCATTTATGGAATAGCTACTCAGTGCCAAATTAGTTTAATCATCAACAGTCACATTTCCCAGAAGATGGGGGCAACATACACGGGATAACTGTTTAGTAGTAGATAGTAGTAGCAGGATGATCAATAAAAGTTACCTTGTCTCTTCTAGGGACTCAAATAGTGACATAAAAAACAGAACTAGCTCCGTGATACTGTGTCAATAATAATGTTCTTATTCTTATCTGTGTACTACTTTATCCCTCTAATGAAGTTGTTACGGAAATAGGACCAAAGTTAGATAAAAACTTTATTATTATTATTTTTTTCCTGGTTGAAGGTCTCGCCTTGACTAATCTAAGTTAATCTGAGTTGCGCACCTTGTTGTGATGAGTGAGTTTCTTAGTGAAAATAATTGTATACACAAAATTTACAACTTGAGACTTACTTTAATGATACCGAACCGTTTATCACTCAGACCAACCCCATTAGTAGATAATTTTTTTTAATGTTTTCTAATAAAATATACTAACATATGTACTATTTCTATATAGTTTCTTCTTAAAAATTATGATTAAAGTATAAAAAGACTAATTTCAACTAAATTTTGGTCTTTGATTATTCTAATTTTAGAATTCATTTAGAACCAATAAAGAAGTGAAGTCACGAGACTCATCGGCCACTCGGTGTGATCTCCATGAGATCTTCCACTTTGGTCAAAGTCAAAGGTGTAGTTTTTGCCATTGACGGGGTCACATACTCACACTACAACTTTGACCAGCGAACAAAAATATAAAAATGCTAATCCATTGAGAGGGTCGTGAAAGTGAATGGATTACATAACTTGTAGACAACTTCCTTATTATTATTTTCTATTGTACAACTTGCTAGGAAAGCACTTTTATGATTATTTCATATATTAATTCGCATGATTTTTTTTTTCCAAAAAAAGTTTATAGTAGACTATGTAGAAGTAGGGGAAATGTACAAATAGTAAGAGCAATTGGGAGCTTATATTGACTGCGCGCGTTTGTGTTAGTTTAATATTTTTTTTATAGGAATTGCCATGAAACTAATCACTTACATGTTATCATGATTAAAAGAAGTTGGTAATGATTTAATTTTGATGTACTATATCAATGTAAAAATATGAATATTTAATCATGTGTTATTACATCAACATAAGTATTTAATTCCTACACAAGTAACATTGCTACATACTCAAGATTTGAACCTGAAGGTTCTAGTTATGCTAAAACAATCNTAGATTGAGTGAAAAATTTGTCACAACGGGAGAATCTAAAAGTTGAAAACTACTCATAAAAATATATAACTGAAAACATTGATGGAGTGAATCAACCTAACAAAAGTATATTTACTTATAATTTACTCAACTTTTTTTTTGGTACATTTTTAAAAGTATACATAATCTGTTTCCTTAAATTATTCGTGACCGAGCTTGACCCTAATTACAAGATTTGTTCACATAAAAACTCAATTTATCAAGTAAAACAATTTTGAAACAATTTTGGTATTTTGCTTAAGAATAATCTTTAATAGTACAAAAACTATATTAGCCAATTTTGTCAAAAAACATATCTTACGTACCAACACATGGTCGATTAAATTGGCTAAATGCTCCCTTCCCCTTTAATAGCATTCAAATTGCTTCAATTACCCACCAACCCAAAATAAGTTCTTCCTTGTACCATGCACCAAAAAAGAGTTCTTCCAATTTGCAAAATTTTATAAGATATTCGATATCTCCCATGAGGAAAATGAAACTTAAGCTACATCCTCTTTTTCTTCCCCTTATTGGCCCTTCCATTTTCTTTGTTACTTCCTCCCTTTTCTCCCAACAACCAAACATATGCCCTAAACCTCAAGCAATCATCATCCCTATGTATTCTCATTGGCACAGGCCAACTGGTAACTTGGTTTTCAAACAACATCAAGGTTATATCACAACCTTTAAGTTTTTTGTTGCAGGCCCTTGTGAGCTCAGTACAAAAGTGTACGTAATAACTGTGAGAAACTGATCAAAGGCTTGTTTCAGTTTCCATTTGACACCGAGGTCAATAGCAGCCACATTAGAATAATATAGTCAAGGAAGATATTGACAATAGTTTACAAACCAAAGATGAAATTTATTTACACCCTTTGGAGCCTATCTCCTTTTGTCACCTCTATATACAGGATATTAACACTCTTCTAAGCTTAAATTTGGCGCAATGGTGCCTCACAAATGCCTCCATGAAATTAAACGGGACTCACAAACCAACCATTTCAGATATGGACACATGCCTGCAATACCTCAAGAATGAACTCATATAAGTTGCAGGTTTTAATGTTAGTCAGCAACTTAAATCCATAGCCTTGTAATGCAAATCAGAACGTTGTTTATTATATTTAGCATAGTCTATCTCCTTTTCATCTGCTTTCTACAAACATAAAATGAACTTAAAGAAAACTGCTAAATGCAGCAGCCAGCAGTAAAATTAGGTGCACATCATGCCATGAAATAGCGTAGCAGAAAGTTTCATGCCCACCATCAGTCTCTGTAGTTGGTTGTGTTTTCTATCATCAAAGTTGAAAGGAAGGACAGAAACATTAAAACTGAATAATCACAGGTCCATGGGAATCATCAATAGCAATAATCAAAGGAAAAGCAGAGAGCAGTTTATTAAAATGACTAAATCGAAAAAATGGCATGGCTGCAGTGTTACTCCAGATTCAGTAAATAATTAAATGGACTTAAAAAAAAAAAAAAAACTTATTTCAAAACAGAAAGTGGAGAAAACAATTTGCATAAATGGATGTAGATCACAAGTACCTTATATTCATGACCTAGCACACAATAGTTTCCCCCTCCTTCCATTGTAAAATAAAAGTATTCAGTTGAGTGTGCAAGTGTGTGTATACACGCGAGTGAATGCACATGGAGCTTGAGTTTTCCATGTTCCTTACTATAATAAAGGCATTATTAGGCATAAATGCAATGCAGATTTTATTTGCTTCCAAACACCTTCAACAACCAAAGTATAACACATCTACTGAAATTTTGATTTTCAATGCATGCAAACAAGTTTCACAGGCCAGTCTCCATCTAAGTTAAAGCTACAAATCAGCAATCAGCATCTTCTAAGGCTCTCCAACGTAAGTTAGAAACCCAAGTAGAAGAAATGTAATATAACCTAGAGTTTAATTTCACATCATGGTAGGACATCGTCATTCTATCTTGAATTTCTTTCCTTGCACCTTGTACTTTTCTGTGGTTGGCGATGCCCTATAATAGCTTTTACGTGCTATAATATTATTTATAGTGGAATAGACAACACTGAAAAAAATGAAAATCCCTGTGAAAAGTATTGAATGGCGAAAATAGAACAAGAAGCACATAATCAATAATATATTGCATTTCCCAATATGAAAAATCATAGTTTCCAGTAATCTCCTGTTGTTTAAATGTAATACTCTCAAGTCACAGTACATACATTAATCAGTAAGTCCTGTGAAAATTATTGAATAGAGGAAATAGAACTAGATGTATATATTTACAATATCTTGTATTTCCCAATATGGAAAATCTCTAGTTTGAATGTAATACTCTCAAGTCTAAATAAATTCATTGTTCAACAGTATTTTCCATTCTTCTTAGCAAAACCAGTGTAGCCATACATAACATCGAAAACTACTGGCATTTGCAATGAAAACAAGGGACAAGAAGTACCACTCCTCAGAAACAAAGGGGTTTACTACATGTCTTCCTACACAAGTAACAGGATCTAGAGTGTCTATTCTTACTTTCAGTTATCCTATTTGCAGCTAATTTCATCCATTATATGCGCCTGACATGAATGCCACTATAGACCACTTTCAACAGTCAATATTAGGCCCTTTTCCTCTATGAGAATCTGAAACTCTATATCACAATTGGAAAAATAAACATTCACTCTTGATATTGAGTATCTACCTGCACGAGATAGCAACAGAGGGAATCTGCGGGTAGCTACTATTATATGGCAAAGTAACATATAGTATGGATCAAGGGGGAGGAAAAAGAATGAAGCGCAGGAAAGCAAACCACGTGTTGGTACTGGTTTGGCATAGTAGAAATGACAGAAACTGGTGAGCATTATAAAATTGACTAAATTCTATAATGGATGCAAACATCCAACCAAAGATATCAAACAAGAACCTATTGCAGAGCAATTCATGCATACCTACTGCTATTACATGTAATTGAGGGGCATCACAAGCTAGAAAGAATAATCAATTGCCACTGCTTTGACTAAGAATGCCCCATCTGTTCTGGAGGGTTATTAACATTCCTCATGTTCCACCAAAACTTGCCATGGTCACCAGGTTTTCCTTCATTCCTTTTGCCATCAGAATCCTTTCTTTCTGACTGTGCCTCCTGCATTTCTGTTGAGCCAGGATTCTCTGTCAGGAACTGTTCCCAGAATACGTCATTGACACCAGTAACCACAGGGGTTGCTCCCACAGGTTGTTCTTTTGATGGAACAAGGTCAGAACCAGCAGGTACGGTTGGCTCAGAGTTCATGTCAATTCCAGATGACTTTGGCTGAACTTCAATGTCGAGTTGCACACAAGATATTACTGGACTATCTGGACAACTCAGAGTTTCATCAAAATCCAAGTTTGAATGACTTTGAACAAGGCTGTCATCATTCAAATCTTGTGCAATATTTTCCAAAACAACCAGGGATGACTCTAGCTGATTCAATCGTTCCATGCTTGATGTGAAAAGAGGGTCTGCACTTTTTCTATGCAACACTTGCGAAGTTTCGGCAGGATCTTCAATGCTAGCTTCATCACTAAAGTGACCACCTTTTGGCAACCTTCGTTTTCTATCCATGTTTTCCGTCAGTGTCAAGAGATTTAAAGCAACCCCGGGTTTATGCAACAACTGAGAAATGGAAGAGAGTATACTTTGTTGCTTCTTTTCCAACTTTTCCAATCGATCCTTTGAACTATCTCTTTGCATCTCGCACACTTTCCACACCTGTTCCTCGCCCTGTAACTCCAGACGAAGTAGTTCTTGATCATGTTCAAGCTTCTTGATCTCATCTATCAAATTCTTCCGTTCCGTCTCAGTTAGAGGAGCAGCCGGTTGTGCTTGTACGTTCTGCAAAGAATGGCTATGAACCGGTTTCCGCCTATGGATGTTCTTCATGAGATGTGGTTGGCCTCTAACAAAATCATCATTTAAAAACTCCCACTGTTCTGGGTCAACCTTCCTAAAGCCCTGATTGAACAACATAAACGATGACACAATTCAAGCAATCAAAACTAGATTGAGGAACCAAAACAAAACAAAAACACAAAAACAAGGTTATCAAATCCAATTGACATGAAAAAAAGGATTGAATTTTATGCTTACATAAGTGTTGAGCTGCCTGATAAAACTAGAGAAGTTGTTGTGCTTAAAGTATTTGGGCAGCAAATCCCTTGCAAACTCTGGTGGATCCCAAACAACGAAGCTCTTGTTGGTGGTGGTGCTCCAGGAAACAATGGAATTGGTGGAAGGATCATTAACCATCTCATAAGTCTTGGCCAGGAAAGGAGGCAAGGAATTTGAGCTTCCCTGAACTTCATTCATCACGCTAGCTCCAAGCCCCAATCCCAATAGACAAATCTCAAGAACAATTGAATCCTCAAACACCCTTTTTATATATGCTGTGCCGCACCCAAGAAATGAAAAGAAAAGAAAAGAACCCTTTTTTTCTTTCTTAATTCCCAAATCTAACACAATCAAAACAATAAAAAAAAAAACCTTCCTTTTTCCTTTCCCCCTTTTGGTAACAGCTAGGTATTATCGAATTCCAGTTAATGTCAAATCAATAATAAGCAAAACAAAGGATTACCCTTTTTTCCCAATTCAATGAAGAAACCATTTCTGGAAGCAAATCAAAGCTCACACGCGCTTACCTGCAGCAGCACCAGCTGGCGATGAATCACACACCAAAGGTTAAACCTCTTTTTTTTTTTTTTTTTTT